>PVKU01003818.1:0-62641 GCA_004027475.1 Anoura caudifer | reverse complement strand
GGGGGAGGAACCTCAAGTCACAGCGCCTGCGTGGGAGCTTGGAGAAGATTGGCTCCAGAAAATGGGGACACACCTGCCCAGACTCATGATGGCATCCCAAAAAAACTTGGAATATACGGGAATGCTGGCAGGTGTAACTGATTGTAGGAGGAGTCGGAAATGGGGGTACAGAAGAGATTTGGCGCCAGGATTTAAACAGGGACGCGGCAGCCATTGAGAGAGAATCCACGTGCTTTCCGGAGAGTTAGGACCCTCACAACCCTGTGAGGGAAAATCACCATGTGGCTTTAGCAGAGAATTGCCACGTGGCTTTTCCAGAGTGCGGTCCCCTTCCCCACAGCTTTGGTAGAAGAAGGACCACGCGGCTTTGGGGTGCTTCCTTTGGCTGTGTGGCCTGGGAGCAAGAGAGACTGCCTGGAAGAAGGGTGAAAGAACTCTAGCCAGTAGGCCATGAAAAGGTGCCACATGGCTTTGGATTAATTAGAGATCCTGCCTGGATGACGACACAGCTGACGGTGTCAAGAGCCTGGATCCTGGACATGTGCTTCTCTTCCTTGCAAGCACGGTACCCTGAATTAGGGCAGAGGGAGATAGGAAGCACTGTGGGCATCTGTGGGTATCCTGAAGGACTTTGATATTTTAATGAAGTTAAGTCGCTACTTTAACTCTGTATAGCATTAAATAAACATTTCCTTTCCTTTTCACAAATCTCTGGCTTTGAGAGGCATCTTTCCATAAGGCGGCGGACAATAATGGACCTTCTGTTTGCTCTGTAACACAAACTCCTTAACTAAAGACTGTGCCTTATTTCTTAGAATCCCTGGCACTTGATATTGTACCTAGCACACAGTTTGCATTTAGAGTCTTTCTCTCACACCAGGCATGTGCCCTGCCTGGGAATTGAACCAGAGACACCTTGGTTCACAGGGCCACGCTCAATCCACTGAGCCATACCAGCCAAGGCATCTATTTTATTTTTAATTATGTGAACAATACATGTACTTATTTGCTGCTCCTCAGAGGTAACTACTATTTTCAGTTTGTTGACTATCCTTGTATACCTTTTTTATGCGCGTGCGTGCACACACGGAGAGACAGAGAAAGAAATGTTTGTTATTGTATTGTGAAGGGACAGATTTACACAAACAGTATCACGATCATATCATCCTTCAACCTCTTTTTTCATTTAACAACATGTCTACATGAGTGAACATAGATCTACCTCATCATTTTAAACTGCCAGATGTAATTCTATGATATGGTTTTACCATAACTCATTTAGCTGTTCTACTGGTGGAAATTAGACTGTTTATTTTTTTTAATTCCATAACTAATGTTACAGTGAACAGCCTTTCTATATGCTTTTCATGAACATGTGCAATTGTTTCTCTAGGCTGTACACCTAAAAGTGGAACTGCTGGATCATAAGGTATTCTCATTTTACATTTCAATAGATACTGCCAAATTTGCTTTAAGGAAATCTGCATCAGCCCTGGCTAATGTGGCTTAGTAGACTGAGTGCCACCCTGCGAACCAAAGGATCACAGGTTCGATTCCCAGTAGGGCCACATGCCTGGGTTACAGGCCAGGTTCCCAGTAGGGGGCATACAGGAGGCAACCACACATTGACGTTTCTCTCCCTCTCCATTTCCCTTCCCCTCTCTAAAAATAAATAAAATAAATTTTTTTTTACAAATCGGCATTAATTTACACTCACAGCAAAATGAATGAAATTACCTGGTGTCAGTGGGTATATTTTTATCTTTAATTTTTGCAAATCTAATAGATAAAAAAATTTTTCAGTGTTTCATTTTGCAGTTTCCTATTCACTGATGAAGTCGAACGAGCATTCTTTCATGTTGATTGGCCATTTATAGTTCCTTTCTGGCAATGACCAGTTAATTTCTCATTGAATTGTAGAAACATTTTCACACTTTCAAAAAAAATCCTTTGTCTGTGATATAGATTGCAAACGTTTTGTCCCCATCTGTAGTTTGTTTTTAGTTTTGTTTATGTCATCTTTCAATATACAAAGGGGTTGCTTTTTTAATGAATTTAAATTTGTCAGTCTTTTCTTCTACGACTTTTGGATTTTGTGTTACAATTAGAAAAGCCTTCTAAACTCCCAAAGTTAAAAAAATTCCCCTATATTTTTTCCTTATATTTTTAGAAGTTGTTTTTAATCCAACTGGAATCTATTTTTGTGAATGGCATTTGTGTGGGAGGGTCTGGCTTAGTTTTTCCTAACGGATGGCCTATTTTCCTAGCACATTTTCTTCAATAGTCAATTCTTTCCCTTCTGATTTATTTATGCTAAATTCCCATAGAAACATGACTTTGATCTTGGGTTCACTTTTCTGTTCTAATACTCTTTTCGTTATTTTGGTGCCTTCACTTCCTTACCTTCCATTCACTTGAGGCAATCTAGCTTCTACCAACAATTTCTCTGGAATTACTATTCCTAAATATGTTAATGACCTTCTGTTGCCAAACCCAATGGCTATTTTTCGGTCTCTATCATCCTGGACACCATTTATCATTTCCTCCCATATGCTACATGATACAACTCTCCCTTAATTCTGCTACCAATAAAAGTCATGATCATAACAATATGTTCAGTTCATTAGTTACTCTGTGCCAGGCACTGTTTAAGCTTTTCTTTTTTAAAAAAAATTATTGTTATTATATTACAGCTGTCCCAATTTTTCCCCCTTTTCCCTCCTCCACCCAGCCCAGCCCACCCCCGGGCTCCCACAGTCAATTCCCACACTGTTGTCCACGTAAGCTTTACTTTTTTTTTTTTTAAGATTTTATTTATTTATTTTTAGAGGGAGGGGAAGGGAGGGAGAAAGACAGGGAGAGAAACATCCCCCGACAGGCCCAGCAACCTTTCATTTTGTGGGATGATGCCCAACCAACTGAGCCACAGGGGTAAGACCTGTTTAAACCTTTCATATGCCATGCATATCAACAGTGCCTCACCACAACCCTCTAGGGTAAACAGTAGTATTATTATCAGCCCCCTTTACAGACGTGAAAACTGAAACATAGAGAATTTGTGTTATTGTAGTGTAAGCCCTGACTGTTCCATTTTGTCTTTCTTGTAATGCAAGTGCCTGACTTAAGCTTCTATTGCCAAAGCATCCACTTCAAAGAAGCATCCATTTGAAAGTCTGGCTGTCTGAATAAAGCACATTACCAGCTACTTAAAGAACCAGAATCTCCCTCACCCCCACCCCAAACTCCTTTGTTTTAGGCATCTTGGCTGATTTCCATAACTGAAGTTTTGGACCACTTGTTTTTCCCTTCCCCTACTTCAAATTCTTGCCTTTGTGTTTTAAATTCACCAACAAAGACTGAGCCCACAAAACCTCAGCTCCACAGCTTCAACCTAATCAAAGCAGAACTCAAGGCCCACATGCTTTCTCTCTCTGCTGTACCTGCAACCTCACTGTG
Source organism: Anoura caudifer (assembly GCA_004027475.1). Lineage (NCBI taxonomy): Eukaryota > Metazoa > Chordata > Mammalia > Chiroptera > Phyllostomidae > Anoura > Anoura caudifer. The sequence goes on along the minus strand of PVKU01003818.1, from coordinate 59,185 downwards.
CCATGTGCTTTCCGGGACCTGTGAATAATAAACCTCCCCCCACAAAGTTTCCTGGTGGTTAGAGCTCAGGGTGTCTTTCAATCGTTAAGAACCACAAGGGCCAATCCAGCCACACTGGTGCTAAGACTGGCACAAAAACACTTGTCCAAGTTCCCAGGGCTCATAGAGGCAAGATGGGATTTTAACCAGATCTATCTGAGACCAAAGCCTAAGTTCCTGAATACGCCCCTTTCCTGCCAGTCCTTCGGTCTCCCTCTTGGAATCCTTTTGTTCCAACATCCTTCCAATGGTGGCTTTCTCCAGGATATGTCTGTCCTTCACCACTGCTCTTCTCAGTTTCGTCCGTGCGCCCTGAGTAAAGGCAGGTGTTCTACTGCTGCTCTGTTTCCATGTAGCTGCACTGGCATCGTTTTATGCCCAAATGGCCCTGTCAGTATGGAGGAAACTCTTGGGTTTTTTTTTTACAAATCTGTGAAGATTACTCCACCTTTGCTCCCCAGACCAGTTTCAGGGAGGTTTTCCATTTCTACTTATTTGAGTTGTTATTACAGTAGTTCCCCCTTATCCACAGGGAATACGTTCCAAAATCCCAGTGGATGCCTGAAACCACAAATAGTACCGAAGCCTACATAGACTGTGTTTTCCTACGTACATACCTGTGATAAAGTTTAATTTATAAATTAAGCACAGTAAAAGATTAACAGTTAATAATAAAATGGAACAATTATAATATACTATAATAAAAGTTATGTGAATGTGATGTCCCTTTCTCAAAATATCTTCTAGCACTGTATATACTGTACTCATGTTTTCACTTAAAAGCACTTTACAGCTTCTCTTTGGCATATCCAAATTGCCAGCATCCCTATTCTTGTGTTTTGGGGTCATTATTAAGTAAAATAAGGATTACTTGAACACAAGCATGGTGATACTGTGATACGCAATTTCATCAACAAGACAGCTACTAAGGACAAATGGGAGGGTAACATGTACAGCATAGGTACCCTGGACAAAAGGATGATGTAATCCAGGCAGCACAGAGTGGAGTAATGCAAGATTCTATCACGGGATTTAAACTTCCCGCCAAGATGGAGGCATAGGTAGACACACTGTGCCTCCTCACACAACCAAAATAAGGACAACAACAATTTAGAAGCAAAAAATACCAGTACCAAAAGAAAATTGAACTCTAGGGAAGTCTGACAACCAAGGAGTTAAAGTAGACATATTCATCCAGACTGGTAGGAGGGGTGGAGTCGGCCAGGTGGAGAAGAGTCACAGCAAAGCAGTGGCTGGTGGACCCTGGGCGTGCAAGGTGGCAGATTATGGAGGGGTGCGGCACACAAGACAGCTGGCAGACCAAGTGGTCCCACATTTGCATGCAGATAATCCAGGCGAAACTGGGGAGTGGGACAGACCGCGCAACCCAGGGTCCTGGCACAGGGAAATAAAGCCTCAAAACACCGATTGAAGACACCTGTGGGGGTTGGGGTGCCAGGAGAAACTCCAAGCCCCACAGGAGAGTTCATTGGAGAAACCCACAGGGTCCTAGAACATACGCAAACCCACCCACATGGGAATCAGCACCAGAAGGGCCCAGTTTGCTTGGGGGAAGCAGGGTAAATGACTGAAATCTGCCAGAGAGCGGAGCAAGCACCATTGTTCCCTCTCAGATCCCTCTCCCACTACAGCCTCACAGCCTAGTGACTGGGTTGCCCCGCCCTGGTGAACACCTAAGGCTCTGCCCCTCACTACATAACAGGTGCATCAAGACAAAAAAAATGACCCAAATGAAAGAACAGATCAAAGCTCCAGAAAAAACACAACTAAGCGACCAAGAGATAGCCAACCTATCAGATGCACAGTTCAAAGCACTGGTCATCAGGATGCTCACAGAATTGGTTGAATTTGGTCACAAATTAGATGAAAAAATGAAGGCTATGCTAAGTGAAATAAAGGAAAATGTACAGGGAACCAATAGTGATGGGAAGGAAACTGGAACTCAAATCAATGGAGTGGACCAGAAGGAAGAAACAAGCATCCAATCAGAAAAGAATGAAGAAACAAGAATTCAAAAAAATGAGGAGAGGCTTAGGAACCTCCAGGACATCTTTAAACGTCCCAACATCCAAATTATAGGGGTACCAGAAGGGGAAGAGGAAGAGCAACAAGTGGAAACCTTATTTGAACAAATAATAAAGGAGAACTTCCCCAATCTGGCAAAGGAAATAGACTTCCAGAAGTCCAGGAAGCTCAGAGTCCCAAAGAAGGTGGACCCAAGGAGGAACACACCAAGGCACATCATCATTACATTAGCCAAGATTAAAATGAAGGAGAGAATTCTAGAAGCAGCAAGGGATAAGGGCACAGTCACCTGCAAAGGACTTCCCAACAGACTGTCAGCTCATTTCTCAAAAGAGACCTTACAGGTAAGAAGGGGCTGGAAAGAAGTATTCCAAGTCATGAAAGGCAAGGACCTACATCCAAGATTGCTCTATCCAGCAAAGCTGTCATTTAGAATGGAAGGGAAGATAAAGTGCTTCTCAGGTAAGGTCAAGTTAAAGGAGTTCATCATCACCAAGCCCTTATTATATGAAATGTTAAAGGGACTTACCTAAGAAAAAGAAGATAAAAAGCATGTACAGTAAAATGACAGCAAACTCACAATTATTAACAACCACACCAAAAACAGACTAAGCAAACGACTAGAACAGGAACAGAACCACAGAAATGGAGATCACATGCAGGGTTAACAACAGGAGAGGGGGGAAAAGGTACAGAGAATAAGTAGCATAGATGGTAGGTAGAAAATAGACAGGGGGAGGGTAAGAATAGTATGGGAAATGTAGAAGCTGAAGAACTTTTAAGTATGACCCATGGACACGAACTAAAGGGGAGGAATGTGTGTGGGAGGGGGGTGCAGGGTGGAGGGGAGTGAAGGGGGAAAATGGGACAACTGTAATAACATAATCAATAAAATAAGATTCTATCATGGTACTGAGAACAGTGTGCAATTTCAAAATGTGAATTGCACCCTGGCTGGTGTAGCTAAGTGGATTGAGCACTGGCCTGTGAATTAAAAAGTTATCAGTTGGAGTCCAGTCGGGGCACACGCCTGGGTTGCGGGATAGTTCCATGATGTTTCTCTCCCTCTCTTTCTCCCTCCCTTCCTCTCTCTAAAAATAAATAAAATCTTTAAAAACTTATGAATTAATTATTTCTGGAATTTTCTATTTAATATTTTCAGACCATGATTGACTGCAGGCAGCTGAAACCGTGGAAACAAAACAACTGATAAGGGGGACCACCGTATTTTATTTTGTATGACTATATATTGCATTTATAATGAGGAAAAACAATAAGGATGTTACCAATATAGTAGGAGTAAATTAGGCTCTAAGAGGCTGTATCAGTTCAGTCCCAAACTACCATCAAAGTGTTCTCCAATTTTGTATATGCTGAATGTGTGTAACTGAGAACAGAGAAATTTAACTGAGGAGATCCTGAGGAACATCAACTTAGACGAGGCACTCAGATTGTGACCCAAATATCCCTTTTCCCTAAGGGTCTAACTCATTCTCAACCAAGTAAGATTAGAACAAAAAAACCCAGCACGGGGAGGGGAGGGCTGGGGGGAAAAGGCAGAAAACTGTACTTGAACAACAATAAAATTCAAAAGTTAAAAAAAAAAAACCAGCACAGATAGAACTGGAGAACATTATGCTAAGTGAAATAAGCCAGGCGGTGACAGACAAATACCGTATGATCTCATCTATAAGTAGAACCTAATCAACAAAACAAATAAGGGAAAAAAATAGAACCAGAGACACAGAAATAGAGAACAAACTGACAGATACCAGAGGGGAGGAGGGAGGGGGAAATGGTGGAAAAGGGGGAAGGGACTAGTGAAAGAACATGTATAAATGACCCATGGACATGGACAACACAGTGGGGATGGACTATAGGAGCAGGGAAGGTGTGGGCTGAGAGGATGAGGGCAAAGGGGGAAAAATGGGGACAATGGTAATAGAATAACACTAAGATAGTTTAAAAAACAAGCTCATAAAAAGTAGAGGTGTCCTTTGTTTAGAATTTCAAATGGAAAGCAGAAATAAGTTCAACTTTTAAGAAGCTAAATATATTCATTATAAGAAAATGAATATGGCTATTGTAACTTTAAGGGAGAAATAAGATAATTTGGGATAGAGTTCATCTAAGAGGCAAGAGAATCCTCAGAGAATGAGCAGATACTTTGCTCAAAATGATGAATGGCTTTTTCTGGATGAGCATGTGTGGTAACCACGCACTTCCAGTTAAGTGCAGATGGAGCCTGACCCTCACCCCATCCCTGGCCCCAGCCCACATCACATCCTAATCCCTGAGCTCTCTTCACCCATCATTCACACACCATTCTCAAACACGTTGGACCTCCTCCTACCTCTCTGCTTACTCCTGTTCTATCTCTTTAGCATGTCTCTTCCTCCTACTGCTGACCTAGCATCACAAAGTTTTTGTCTTTTGCCTAGTGTGCATCTTACTCAACTCTGATCTCTAGTGATCTTACACGTGTCCACGGTTGGGACTTCTCACCCACACCTTCTCAACCCCAATCTCTATTTCCATCCTAGACCCTTTCCTGACCTGTAACCCTGTATATTCAGTTGCATCTCTCTGAAGGACATCATGTCTCCGGGTGGTCCATAGACAACTCAAACTCAACAGAGCTGATTCCTGTCAAAGCTGGTTTTCTTATCTTCTCTTACTGAATGCCACCACCATTTGTCTATTCTCCGAAGCTGAAAATATGAGCCTCACTGCAAATTTTTCTGAGCTTTCATAACCCTATTCCAAGTCTTGTTGATTCTACCTACTTAATATTTATCAAATCTGTCTCCTCACCCTTACCTTAGCACCTGATTTACCTGTGGCCTAGTCCAATTGGTCCAATATTCTCCTAATTGATCTTCCTACTCCCCAGTCTATCTCAAAGTACCTTCTTCAAAAGCCAATCAGATGATATCATTCTCCTCTTGAAACCTTTCAGTGGCTCCTCACTTGCACGTTCTATAAATCCCTCCAGGAGTTGGTCTTGCTACCTTTTCGGGCTCATCTACCTCACTTTTCCCGCAGCTTACTCCAAGCACTAGCTCAGGGCCAGACCTAGGTTTTGTGGAGTGTTAAGCTTACACAATTTGAAGGGCCCTCCAAGAAAGATAATATAACATTATGACTAAAAATTAGTTACAGGGCCTTGAAAGAGGCCTGTGAAAGTGAGAACACTAAGGCTTAAGTTTTGCTAGACTCATAGTAATTCCGCCCCTGGTCTGGCCAAATGGAGCAACCTTCCGTTCCCTAGAACATGCCATAATCTTCCATATCTCCTTGCCTTTCTACAACCAGTTACCCCTGCCTGGAACGCCCTTCCCTCCCTGCCCTTCAAGGGCCAACTCAGTGGACACCTCCTCTGTGAAGGCCTCCCTGACCTCCCCACATGGAAACAAGTGTCCTCTCCTTTATGTTCTCATAGTAATCTGTCCTCTATCTCTTTGTACCCTGCCCTTTACAGAGCATATCACTCTCAACAGAACTGATTTGTTTAAAACCATTCTTTCCTGTGAGCATGTGAAGGGCAGAGACAAAGTCATTTCTTTTCAGATTATCAGAGCATAGCAGCACTTGACACAAGGCAGGAGCTCAATGAATGTCTGCTGAATGCAATGGAGACCTCACGGGTGTATACTGGAAAGATATGCCTGCTTTTGGCAAAACATGTACAGTAGAACAGTTGCTTTAGATAGGGATCCTGGGTGGAGGTGGCATTTATGAGGGATCTGCTGTCTGCCTTCACCATCTTGAGAGAAGGTCTAGGCAGGACCTTGACATCTATGGTCTGTCTCTCCAAGATCGTTGTGGTGAGCTATCCCCTATGGCCTCCCACCAGCCTCCCCCAACCCTACCACCTTCCTTACCTGTCCTCCTTGTTGATCTGGTCCCCAAAGCCCACTGTGCTTACGATTGTGAGCTTTAGCCCCACATTGCTCTCTTGGAGGTCATAGGTATTAGACCGAAGCTGGACACCTGGCTGTGTGTGGGTGGCTGGCTCCCCCTCGAACTTGGTGTTGAACAGGGTGTCCATGAGGGTGGACTTGCCCAAACCTGTCTCTCCTGAAAAGCAAAAGGATAAATTACGGTCCATTTACACAGTGACCATGAAACCATTCCACATCATGTTTTAGATGCATATTCATTGATGTGGGAAAATGTACATGATAAGACACTAAGTGAAGAGCATATAGAAGTATGGACTGTTTGATCTCAGTTAAGTGAAAAAAAAACCTGAAAGGAATTGCACCAACATATTAGCAATAATCATCCCAGGATAGTGGAATTGGGGCAATTTTCCTTTTATTCCTCTTTTCTTGTTATTTGAAAATTTAGTATGCATCGGGGTTTTTTTTTTTTGCAATTTTTATTTAATCTGTATTGTATTTTTTCCATTACCTTTTAGTCCCCTTATACCCCCCTCTGCCCTCCAGCAATCACCACATCGTTGTCCATGTCCCCGAGTCCTTTTTCCTTCTGCATTGTTTTTATAGTTAGAAAAAAAAATGTTACAGGCAATGATGAAGAGGTAGAGTTATGCCTAGAAAAGGCCTGGAAGGAAAACAATATAGTCTTACCAACAGTTGTGTCAGAGTGGTGGGGTTATAAGTGCTTTTCATTTCTTTCTTTGTGCTTTTGTGTATTTTCCAAATTCTCTATGAAGAACATGCATAGCTTTTGTAATGAAAATTAAGAGCTTATTTTAAATTTTAAAAGCGGGAGACAGCAGTCTGTCATCAAATAAATATCCCCTCAGTCCCTATGTCACCTCGATGCCAGGACCAGACAGTCCTCTGCAGATGCCTGAATGCTGTGGGGGGGGGAGCTGATGTGGCTCTCAGCTTGTCCTCCCAGGGGGCTGAGAATTCAGTGAGACCATTTTTAGCTAATAAGGAGGGAATTTAGCAGGTCGCAAATTATTCTTCCCCTTAAATTTCAAACAAACCAGTCATGTGTTTGTTTAACTAACAGGCTGCAGGGTACCAATAAATTAAACCATTGGAATTTCAAAAGTCTTAACTTTCACACCAAGGAAACAAGTGGAAGAAGGGCTGTGGGCGACTGGTGACAGTTTGGGGAGGTTATTTCTGAAAGATCTAAGGGATGCCAAGCCACTGCCATAAGCCAAGGAGTGTTCAGGGAATGAAGAGGCTAGAGGAAAGCTGGTGGCACTGGACTCAGCCACCAGATGTGAGGCCACAAGTTGGGCTGGGCACTATAGCCACTTACAATTTCCTCAGATCCAGCCTGTATCTGAGTCCCTGTCCCACCCCAAGGGATTCAGGAATACAAGGTTCAGCAGTGAATTACTTTGAATTGCCCTTTGAATACCTAGACTACCCTGCTGTTCTTCTATTATCACCTCTCTTCTCCCCTCCCCCTCCCCACCCTTCAGATGTGAGTGTCAACTGTCTTTATAGTCAAGAGTGGGTTTGCCTGACCTGGCAGATCCCCCCTGTGACTGACAACACACATCCGCAACCCAGGCCTAGGGCTAGAGCTTCACAACCGGTAACTGCAAATGGTCCCGTCTGCTCTCCGCCCTCTGGGTGTGTCTAGCTTTGGATGTTCCACACCTCTTCTCTCTCAAAAACTGAGCTATGAATGCAGGGGGTGCTTTTAAAAATATCTGTTTGATGATGAGAGCTCCTGCGTGTGGAGAGACTGCTGAGAGAGAGAACAAGGAGAACGTTCAATTCAGCCAGCTACCCACCTCCCCCAGCCCAAGTCCATAGCCAGGTTTGACTAACGGGGTTGATTGTCAAGGTGCAGAAATATGGCTCCTCTCACAGATCATGTTTCCAGCCAGGGTCTGTTATACCTATCAGCAGCAAAGATTCTCCCAAAAGAGGCCCCTTTCTTCCTCCCTAAAGAACAGGAAGCATTTGGGTCCCAAGAAAAATTTGGTAATGTGAGGCCTTTGCAATGGGAGGTGACAGACTTGGCCAAGCAATGGAATGTATCACCCCCTCCTCGCCCAAGGTGGGGGTGCAGCTAACTGCAAAGGGGGCCAGCTTCTCTAAGGTGGAAACACAAGGGTGGCTCCCTCACCCTGACCCGCCTTCCCTCTGGGCACTGAGGTTCAAGCTACATTTCAGCCTGTCTTTGAAGACACCGAATGAATTTTCCTTGTGCATTCCCATCTCCACCCTCTTCTGTGAGTTCTTTGCTGAATGCCCTGCAGCAACTAGAGAGTGATGGGCCCTGCCTCCCCAGCACCCAGACCTGGCTGCCTGGCTCTCTGATCCTAAGGATTCTCAGACAACAGGGGAGGGGACAGCTTCCTGTACTCCAGAGAGTGCCCAGAACAAGCTCACACAGGCCTCAGGAGCAGGACTGCAGGGTGAAGGACCCACCCTGTTTGCAAAGCTGAAGAACCAGCAGCCCGCCTGCAGGGCAGGGCAGTAAGGAAAATGACCATCCAAATGCCTGCCAGCACAAAAGGGCTGTGGAAACTAGATGTCCAATGACAAACGTCTGGAAGCAAAGAACCTGCGGGTGTCTAGGGAATCATGATAAACACAACGTGAGAAGGGAGCGGAAAATCAAATGAGCTCATCCAATGGCTACTGAGTGCTGCCATTCCAGCTCTCCATCTATGTGGAGCCTGGGGGGTGGGGGCTGTAAGGTGGGCACTCTCTCTCAATGGCTGGCACAGGCTCAACCTGAGCCTAGGATGCTGTCCCCCACCCATGCTGACCCATGCTGCCCCGGGCCCGGTACTGAGTGGGAGGGCGGGCACACGTAGCCTAATTCAGATCAGGTCAGCAGATTCCACACGCCTGCAGGAAGGTGGGGACTTGGTAATTAGATTCCAGCAGGAAACCTGAGGAATCCCTAGGGGTCAATTTCTCTCCTCCCGCCTCCTCACAATGCTGCCGGTTTCCTTAACCCTTTTTAAGTCATTACCACCAGCCAAGAGGATTTCAACTCACTGTGCTTAACGCAGACAGCAATCTGGAAACATCAGATTATTTAAAATAATAATTTCAATTTAAAACATGTACTATAAAATATGCCTTTCCAAAATATACTCCCTAGTGTTGACCTCTGTACCCTGAGTTAAAAATCACTCTAACAGCCCTGGCTGGTGTGGCTCAGTGGATTGAGCTCCAGGCCTGTGAACCAAAAAGGGTCTCTGGTTCAATTCCCAGTCAGGGTACATGCCTGGGTTGCCAGACAGGTCCCCAATAGGGGCTGTGTGAGAGGCAACCACACATTGATGCTTCTCTCCCTCTCTCTCTCTCCCTTCCCCTTTGTCGAAAAGTAAATAAATATTTTTTAGTTTTAAAATTATTTTATTGTTGTTCAGTCACAGTTGTCTGCATTTTCCCCCCACCCCAGCCACCCCCACCTCCCTCCCTTGCTTCCACCCTCACCCCTTCGTTTTGTCCGTGTGTCCTTTATAGTTGTTTCTGAAAACCCTTCCCCCCATTACCCCCTCCCCTCTGGTTACTGTCAGATTGTTTTTAATTTCAATGTCTCTGGTTATATTTTGCTTGCTTTTTTCTTTTATTGACTCCGATCCTGTTAAAGGTGAGATAAATAAAATCTTTTTTAAAAAAATCACTATAACAAAGAAAAGCTTAGCCCTCTTCCTCACCTGCTATTAATATTTGTGTTCTCTGGCACCTTGTGCAATGAAGTCCTTGCAGTGATGAAATGTAGAGTGCCAGTCAGGTTATCACTAAATGACTGTGTGACACGAGCAGAGCCCTTTCCCCTCTCTGGGCCCCAGTCTCCTTTGCCATAAAGTGAGCAGGTTAGAATAACTATAATAATACCACTTACTAGGTGCCAAGCACTGCGGTAAATACTTCGTATTTCCTTATTGAACTCCCCAAATAAGCCTAAGAGGTAGATACCACGATTTGTTCTTAATTTACAGAGAGGTTAACCAAGCCACTTCCTAGCTGTGTGCATTTGCTCCTGTTCTCAACCTCTCTGCACCTTACCTTCCTCATCTATATAATGTAAATGAAGTAACTGGTCAAGTAGTAAGTGGCAGAGTCAGCATGTGAATCAAGGCAGTATGACATTGGAGCCATGCTTATAATCAATATGCTCTAGAGCATCCCACGGGCATGATATGTTAGTTCATTTGGTCATTCAGCAAATGTTTACAAAGCCTCTAATAGGAGCCAGGCACAGTTTTAGGGGTTGGGGATATAGCAGTGAACAAGACAGCCCCAATCCCTGTTCACATGGTACAGCTCACAGTCACATGGAGCTAAAGTCTCTTCCAGCTCTGAATGGTGGAGTAAACCCAAGAGAAACATCTCTGAGTTCAAAAGGGAGGTCTCCAAAAGGAAACTCGCCAGGAACCCCAGTTGGCCAAGGGAACCTATGGACAGGGACAAGGTCGTGCCTGGCTCGGTGACCTTGCCTTCTCTTTCCTGATCTTGCAGAGACCTGGTGAACTGCTGCACTGAAGCAGGCTCACCCAGCTTCCTGCAGCTCTTCCCAAGCCCATGTGCAATGACATCAGGTTGGCAGCAAAAACCTGGCTATGGTGGAAGTAATGACACTACGGATATCAGCAAATTGTAAACCATGGCAATTTTTCTCCTGAGCGCAGACTGTGAGACACTGACCAGCACACCAGCACTGCTGGCAGCCTGTCCTAGGTGAGCAGCTGCCTTTCCCAATCGACCCCTGACCTTGAGAGAATGTTTAGCTGCCCTTCCCATCCTCGTTTGGTGAACCTCAATCCTGCTTCTCTTGTCTGTTTTTTTCCAAGTTCAACAGAGCCCAGTTGCGCCTGGAATCCTGAGCAGCTTCAAAGTAAATATTATCATTATGACCCTTTGTGCTCCTCACAGGAATCGCTGTTGCTGGCACATTGGGAGAGCTGAGTCTCTTTGGGGCTCTTTCGCAGCAGAGCATTTCTACTGCTAGCTCTGGTGGCTCCTCTGAGGCCTCCTGTACTGGATCTAGGATCATGAGATCCTAGCAGTTTCCAAAGCTAAGCAACTAGTAAATACTTTTATGGGGGGAGGGGAACCTCACCCTACTCAGCAATTATTGTCAACCCTAGAGAATCTACAGTATTGAAGAGGAGTCATAATATGCTCCCACCCATATGCCTAGCCCTCTGCAAACAATCATTGTGGGTGCCATTTCTTGGTACCCTGACGTATCAACGCGGCTCTGGATTTGTAAAAATTCTCTTCTCTCAATCCCAACATACACACATGCACACATGTACATATACATGCCAGGTACCCAGTGTGCTGGGCTTGAGCCTAATGCTCAGCAGTCCAGCACCAGGATAAATAATACTGTGCCCAAAACAGCCTAGGTCTCTTAATAATGGAAGCTAGTGCTACCATAATTTTACAGTTAAAATGCCCTATTAGAAAAGAAAAGAAAATTCCTTCAGGGAACATATTCTATGCCCAAACAGTCATTAAGGGAGTAAAGCTGACAGTTATGCACAGGCGGTAGACCGGTATGAAACCATGGTCACTGAAAATCCTGGGAGAGAAAAGATCACCTTCAGCAGCCAAGCTACGAACCCTTCGCCAAGTCAGCAGCAGGACCGAGCCTATGGCTGCGCCAAGATTGCAGCCTTAGAGCCACTCTAAACTGCTTGTGACCTTGGCCCAAATTGTGGGCTCTCTGAGCAGTGACAGGGTCGCAAGCGCAGACAGAGAGTAGTAAAATGCATGAATTGTAGGCTTTTTTTTTGGATCAGGGATGAAGAATAAAATTAAATCAGTCCAGGCTATTGCATTGAATGGTTGTACTTACAGGGGTAAGAGGCGACCTACCAGGGCAGCCACTTTCTGAAACTTGACACTACAGGAAAGAAAGAGACAGGGCGACTGTTTGGGGATGAGAGTCTCCTTCCTACCCCTCCCCTCTTGGGGGGTCTGCCCCAGGCAGCTGATCAAGGCCATCCCAGCAGGTGCACACTGGAGCAGTCGTAGCTGTACAACGCCTGGGCAGGAAGTCAAGGACAGGGCTTTACTATTTCTCCCACTTGCTTTGCCATGAGCTTGGCTGCCCCTTCCTCTGGTTCAGAGGGGAGTATGTCCAATTACCCTACATGCCTGCCTTCACAGAGCTATTCTAATTTACATGGCCTCCCTCCTAACGCTTTACTGGCCCAGGTAATTGGTTGAAAGGTTGCTTGGTGTGAGTGTGTCATTTCACTTCTCATCTCCTTAACTCCAGTATAGGTCATAGAGAGCTCTGGGAGGAATGCCAACAGAATCCAGTATGTTTGTGTGGAAATTTTCAGTAATCAAATATTATGTAAAATAAATTGGCCACCAGCCAAAGATTGGAGAGATTTGGCAGTGCTAATATTAGATGTAATAGCATTTGATATTGATGTCAATCACCAGGACTTCTATTTATTTCATATCCTTCTCCTAGCGGCAACTAACCATAATCATCAGAGGATTTCTGGCATTTGATGAATTAACAACCTAGATCTGGATTCTAAGTCCCATGATATGAAATTCTGTGAAGCACATATTGGGTTGGCCAAAAAGTTCATTTGTTGTTTTTTTTTTTTTTCTGGAAGATGGATCTAGTAGTGCTTAGTTGTCTTTAACTTCACTCCAAACAACTTTGTTAGACTGTAGTGTTGTGACAGCTGTCATGTCAGTATGCATGCATTTTTAAAAAACATCAAAATTGGTGAATTTCTGTGTAGCTATTTTAATACTGAAGATGGAAGAAAATAAGCCACATTTTTGGCATATTGTGCTTTATTACTTCAAGAAAGGTAGAAACACACACACAAAAAAAAAGATTTGTGCAGTGTAAAGAGAAGGAGCTGTGACTGACTGAATGTGTCAGAAATGCTTTGCAAATTCTCCTGCTGGAGATTTGTTGCTGGACGATGCTCCACATACAGTCAGCAGACCAGCTGAAGTTGACAGCGATCAAACTGAGACATTAATTGAGGACAATCATGTTATACCCCATGGGAGATGGCCGACATACTCAAAATATCCAAATCAATAATGCTATTGGTGAAAATGAAAAATGCATCTTTCATTTTATGGAAAAAACTGAACAGACTTTTTGGCCAACCCAATATTTTCATTTCATAGATTCCAAAGCTAGTGTGTAGAGGTGCATCACTCAACCAGTGAGTGAGCCAAGCTGACTGCCTGCCATCCATGTTTGGAAGCAACTTTGTTGTGCTCTACCTGCCCTTGAGTGTGCAGTTATTCTCCTACAGAAAATGATGTGGAAGTGCTGGGGATGGAGAAGAAAAAATAGAGTCCAAGAAAAGGAATGACATCAGTTAGAAAACAGAACTTTAGACTACATTAAAGAGTAAAATATCCCATTCAGGAGTGGCTCAGATCCTCAACATGAATGACTTCCCCGTATGCTCCATACAAAAATAAGACGAGAAAATTAGAAGTGGTCCAACCAGCATGAAAACTGGCTTTATTATGGTACTATACAATTATTAGGGTTTGGAAGTAGATCAATGATATTACGCAGGTATGCTTTACAGCGCTGTGTAGTGAAAATTATATGTTATGATCGTGTTTGCAAATTTGGGATTTTTTTAAGGTCTAAGCACGGATTCTTAAAGAATGGGAAGGAACTTTTGTTTCTCGTATTTGGTTGGTGCTTGAGTTTCCAAAATGCTCTTGTATTCTCAAGACATGTTGCTAGTGGCAGATAGAGAAGCAGAGGGATTGACAAAGTGTCAGCCAGACCTGGGTCCTTCTCATGGCTCTGCTACTTATTCTGTGTTGCCTCAGATAAGTCCCTTATCCTCCCTAAGTTTCTGGGTCTCCATTTGTTCGATGAGGATATGAATGCTATTCTCTCTGCTCACTTAGCAAAGCCCTAGTAAGGACCCAAATGCTAATATGGAAAAGTGTTTGAGAAGGCATAAGTGGTTCATGTGGGGTTCGTGTGGAACATGCATTTTGCTGTGTGTAATGTGCACTGCTTCGCCCAAATTTTTGAGGGAAAAATAAGGATGTGCATTGTACATGAGTATAAATATTATATACCATGGGGATAATAACGGGTATAATAATCCTGTGTATAACATGCACAAAAACGTGGGTGCACATTATACACAGCAAAATATGGTAACTTGTTCATTCCTTTCACAAACATCATTGAACTCTCTTTGTGCTATGATTAGTATATCAGAGGTGACTAAGATGTGGTTCCTACGTTTGAGACTAAAGTCCAGAGATACACATAAAGGGAATAAAATAACTTGGCACACAGCTGTGTGATCCTTGCACTTGATCTTGAACTGTACCAAACATAGCGGGGCTGCAGAGGAAACTGACAGAACCAATTCACTACCCACAGCTGGTGGGCAGGCACCTTTCCGCAGCCATTACCTTCCTCCCAGTTCTGCTGTAGCTCCTGTTTTCTGCAGTCAAAATGAACCTAACAGCAATAGCTGAGCCAGCCAGCTCCCCTGCAAAATTTCCACTGGGTAACATACAGCTCAGTTTCCCCCAAGGTATGACCACATATTCTTGTCTGACCAGGGAAAATATCATTACAGCCAGCTGTTTACAAAAACAAGCAGAAGGATAAAAGAAGAAAGAGGGGGGAAACACTCTTGCAAGTAGATCAGAATGACATGCTATTTAACCTAATTACCAGCAAAGCCACATCCAGCCATTAAGGATCCATTTTCTGTAATAGAATTTTCTGCTATGGAAATACTCACCCACACACAGGATGTTAAAGCAGAAGCCCTGGCTGACTGACTTATTCACCAGCTGGTCAGGCAAGCTGTCAAACCCCACATGTCCAGCCAGGGGGACAGTTCGGCAACCTTCACCCTAATTTGAAAGAGGAAGGGGGAGAGAAAATAAAAATGTGCTTACAAGCAATCTGGTCCTCACTTCTCCATCCAAATAATCTGCATGCTAGGAAGTAAAACCCACCCAGGTTCCATAACGAACGTCACCATAGCTCCAGACAAAGCAAACTACAGAGGGGCTCATAAAAGGCAGAAGGGAAGGATCAGGGGATGAGACTGCTGGTGCCGGAGGTTCACAGGCTTGGGTTAACTCTCAACTCAAATCATTTTAAAAAGCTGGGTAACCTCTCAGAGACTCCGTTTCCTTCTCCATCTATCACATGAGATAATATTACTTATCCTACAGGTAATTGGGAGACTTAAATACGCTCATACGTATGACCAACTTAGAACAATGCCTGGTACATGCGTAAGTGTTCAGTAAATATTACAAAGGGACTTCAATTACCCTTCTCTCTAGGGCATTTTGGGGACCTACAATGGTGGCCTTGGGTAGATGTTAAGAGACTAGGTTTTGACAAGATATGGGAGCAGCCCAAGTGCCCATCAGTAGATAAATGGATAAAAAAAAAACTGTGGTACATTCACACAATGGCACACTACTCAGCCATAAGAAAAGAAGGAAATCATACTTTTTGAGACAACATGGATGGACATTTAGAGTATTATGCTAAAGGAAATAAGCTAGTCAGGGGAAGACAAATATCATATGATTTCACTTATATGTGAAACCTAGTGAAATGAACTAACAAACAAGACAGAAATACACGCACAGATACAGAGAACAGACAGTTGTCAGAGAGGAGGGGGGTCGGGGCTGGGTGAAAGAGGTGAAGGCATTAAATGGTACAGTTTGGTAGTTACGGAAGAGTCACAGAGATGTAGGTTACGGCATAGGGAACATAATCAAGAATATCGTGATAACTGTGTGTGGGGCCAGGAGGGCATCTGAAGCAGCGGGGGGACCACTCTGTGAAGTACATGATTTTCCACCCATTATGCTGTACATCTGAAACTAAAACAAAATAATACTGAACGTAAACTGGAATGAAAAAAAAATGTAAAAAAAAAAGAGACTAAACTTGTAAATCAGGCAGGTCTGAATTACAGTGTCACCTCCTCTACCTTCCGACCTTGGACAAGTTGCTTAACTTCTCAAAGTGTCCCCATCTGTAAAATCAGGAGCCAGTATTACTACTTCACAGGACCATGTGAGGGTTAGGTAGGGTAATACTCCTCAAGCACTGAGCATGTGATGAGCATCCCATCAACAGTAGCTGCTGTTCTTATCACACTGGGAGGTTATCCTCGCACTCAGAGTCCCCCAATAACATGTGACGCCACGGCCCAGCACACTCGCGGCGGCTCACTCCAGTGAGAGACCTGCCTCCTTGCTTCCTCTGGTCCCCTTGTCTCCATCGGGGTCAGCCAAGCCATTCACAGCCCTGGAAGGCAGGGGGCCTTTGCTTCGCATGCAATTCCCAAAGCTTCTTCCTGTGAACGGTTTTACAAAACAGGGGGAACCTCAAACTGGGGCAGGCTTCCAAAGGAGCCAGGGGCGAGGACAAAAGGGGGCTGCATACACTCAAAAAAAAAATGTGTTAACTGTCAATAGCAGCAAGGGAGGAGAAAGGGGAAGAGAAGGAAAGCTGGAGACAGCCAAGCTAGACAAGAGGGGTGGGCTAGGTAAACAGTCAGTTTCTGCTGGGTGGAGCTACACCAAGATTTCCCTAACCAGAAAGGTGCCGAGAGTAATCCAAGAAGGACATGGTTAGTGCCGAGAGGCCTGTGCCAACATCCCAGGCTATTAGCCTGCTTTTAGACTAGGTCCATAAAGGCATACTTTCACACGGAGAGGGATGGGCTGCATTGGTGGGGAACCTCACAGCAGCTGACACTGTCAGCACTGGTTTCCCAGATAGCCGCTTCGCCCAGTCTGGGATCCCACTTCCATTGGTTTCATCAGATACTCCAAGAATGAGACACAGGGCTAACTGCCAGTGACTGCCGCCTGGCAAGTTCATTACCCTCACACATCTCACCCCACACACACGCCCAGTGGAGTATTCTTGAAACACGACCATCTGCCATCCTTCAGTGCAGGTTGGAGTTCTCTGGGCCCCACCCAGTGGGGCACCTGAAGACAGCTGGGTTTCATGAGTGGCCCACGTCATGCGGGGTTTGTTCTACATTCACCCTTTTTCACATCCCCCTCACCCCTTTCTCCTTATTCTTTTTATTAAAGCAAACAAAAAAGATATAAGTTTCCCACTGTTCATTCTTGGTCCTCAACACAGCAGGGAGACAAGACTTAGGAGCCAATCTACTTTCTCGATGGAGCCTCCTACATAGCAGGCATCGGAAATTGGGAGGGACTCAGAGCTGAGGTTTCCTGAACCATATTTTATCACCCCTGGATGCCTCTTCCCGTCTCCAACTGCAGCACTATGAAACTTCAAGTGCTCCAAGGTCTCTGGTCCAAGTGCCAAAAGGCGAGGAAAGGGAATTTTCAAACTGAAAACAGTGGAGGGTAATGAGGAGTATACCATACCTTATCTTTAAAGATTTACTTCATTGTCAAAGGCTTACCAAGCACCTCCCATGTGCCCACCTATTACCTCCCACTTAGCACTGTGCTGAAAAGAGCTCTAAACAGCAAAAAGAAAAAGGTATGGGGGCATTTTGAGTGTTCTGAGCAGGGAGGGCCATACAAGTAGCGTTTTCAAAAGATCATGCCAGAGGCAGGTTGCTGAAGTGATTGCAGGAGAGAAAGGGCAGGAAGACACATGAGCAAATGACTCCAGTGACGAAGTGGCAGAGTGGCATTCAGGCACTATAACAATATATGCTGTGGCGTGAACTGATTTGACTTGAGACTCAGGAGGGAGAAACAAGTTTGAGAGATGTCCTACCAAAGGGAGGAGACTCAGTGAGTGATTGGATAGAGGGAGTGAGGGAGGAATCAAATCTCTAAGGCTGCAATGTTCTAAGCCTCGAGTTTGGATTGACGGCACCATGGCCGGAAAGAGGGAAGCCAAGAAAAGGGGCTCCTTTAGTGGGGATGTCAAGGAGTGGTTTTAAATAAACTACTAAAAGAAAATACACCTGTCAGGGTTTTTTTTTTTTTTATTTCACAAAAGTAATCAATGTTCACTGTAGATGTTTTAGAACATGAAAAATTGTAAAAGAGAAAATCACAATCACCCATAATATCACTCTCCAGAAATAAACACTGTTAATGTTTACATGGACTTCCCTCCAGTCTGTACATCTTTTTTCTAACAAAAAAGGGACCATTCTGTATATTCCTTTTCATAAACTGACTTAATAATCTGACACTCAATATAGTATGGATATCTTCTTGAGTAATTAAGTATACTTCTTTTTAATTTTATTTTTCAATTACAGTTGACATCCAACATTATTTTACATTAGTTTCAGGGTACAGCATAGTATTATTAATATTAAGTACACTTAATATAAATACGTAACATGAAGTACACTTCCAAAACATTGCTTTTATGGGCACCCAGAGTTCCATTGCAGGAGTTTACCAAATTTTCTTAACCAGTCTTCTACTGCTGGACATTGAGCATGCTTCCATGTTTTCAACAACATAAAAGATAATTCTTGTTCTTATAGATTAGCATATCTCTGATTATTTCCTTAAGTGAAATTCCTAGAATTGAAGCCCACTGGGCCCAAGGGCACACACATTTGAAAGATTTTGGTACACACTGCGAATCAGTCAACAAAGAATAATATAAATGTCTGTTCCCACCACCAATGTACGAGAGTGTGTGTTTACCCACACACAGACCGACACTGAGTTTCTGAGGCTTTGTAGCTATTGTGAATTCAATCACCGAAAAACGTCATGTCATTTCATTCTTATTTTCATTTTAATTTTTACATTTTATTAAATAATTTTATTTATTAATAAATATTAATAATTTTATTTTTGTTTGATATATGTATATTGTTATATAGACCTATATGTGAGTTGTCTGTACATGTCTTTGCCCATTTTTTAAACAGGCGTTTGTCTTTCTCTTCTGAATTTGTAAAAGATTTTATATATTCATGTAAAGAAGATAGTTTTGATTTTATGTGAGATATCCAGGAAAAGAAATTCAATAAGTACTTAGTAACATGGCATTATAGGCTCCGAGAGAATTCAGAACTGGGATATAAATTTAGGAGTCAGAGGCATGAAACTGGGTATGTTCTCCAAGAGATAGTACAGGGAGAAAAGAGCTAAAGATTGAATATAGGAAATACCCACAAGTAAAGAATGGGAAGATGAAGAGGGTTTTTTCAAAAGGAGGAAATGATCAGGTAAGTAAGAGATGACCCAACAGTTTTCTATCCCTGGAGGCCAAGGTTAAAGCCAGGGAGAATTACAGAGAAATAACCATTGATCTGGATTTGGTGAAGGTCACTGGTGATGTTTAGAATCCTTATTTCTTCTGTATTTTTTACCCAATGTCCAATATACCTAAATTAACTGTAAAGTTCAGGGACTAGGGAACATGGAATCTAATTAATGTGGGGTTTTCTTTGTTTGTTTCTTTTTTTGAGCAGCAAACTTTTTGTTTCAATGCTTGTTGAGAAGGCTTTGAAAATGCAGTATTTGTATATATAGTTCCTGCTTTCGGAAATCCTGTCTAGTGAATACCATTCACTCTCACTTTGATGAAATCTTATAAAATGTGAAGGTCATCTTTATGAATATCAGTCCTCATTGTTCAGAGCTAAATATGTAGGAGTAAAAGGGACAGGACACTGACCTGAACGTACACTGGTCCCAGAACAGCCCCTTGAAGTTCCTTCCCCTCTCCCTCACTAAACCTCTGATGTCTTATCTCTTTCCTCTTTTTGCATAAGGTGGCCTGATTAATTGAGGTCCTCATTACTTTGACTGCAATTAACTGAACATTCTCTGGATTACAATGTTCACGAGACAAGATGGAACTAGCAACTTGGCCCAGCATGTCCGACACTAAAACCTCAAGTTATCATTTTAAGGAGCAGGCAGCACCATCCATGTTCAAGGCTTGAACTGAGATGCTAGAAAGGCCACAGTAACCAATAAATAGGTTAAATGACCCATCTCTGGGAACCCTGAAACTTCCGCTCAGAATCTATTCTACAGAAACTCATATGTCTATACAAAGATCCATTTACTACAAGGAAATTGATTATGACATTTTTATAATACTAAAAAATAGGAAAACATATAAATGTCCAACAATAGGAAAATATTTAAATTACGGTATATGCCTATTCTGGAATGTTCTGTAGCAGTTAGGAAGAATGCAGTAGGTCTATAGGTACTGATGTGAATCTCTCCAAGATGTATTATGATGTAGATAAAATAAGTTCTAGAACAATAAGCACAGTATGAGCCCATATATGCAAAAAACCCTAAATATGAGCATTTGCACATAAATGTATGTGAGTGCCTAGAAAGGGGACTGAAAAGACACCTCCAAACCTAGAGCTGTGGCTACTTCAGGGGAGGGGAATGGAAACAGGAGTTTACTCAGGGGGGTAGTCAGTATGCTTCCGTATTGTTTGATTCTTTTACAGCATGAATGTATTCACACATTACCTATGTAACTTTAAAACATTTTTAGTACAAAAAAAGAGAGGTCTCACTCAGCTTTGCAACAGGGGGCAATTAAGAGGCACAGTCTGAGAGAAGCTAAAAGGAAAGCAAAATGAAAGAGCGCTCCTGAGAACTGGGAGCGCCGCACTCCCCTCCCCAATTACATTTCCTGTTTTCTCTTCATCTGCAGTCACTTGTGGTTTTGCAATCCGTTATACCACATTTCATATCATAGGCAGAAACACCACTCTCCTTCTCTTCCTCCTCCTCCCCCGAGACACACCAATTTCATTTTTTAATTGAGTAATCAAAGGCTCCTGTTATGAAGAATGAGTGATGGTGGTTCCAGCTGTGCACCTTTCTCTCATTACAGTTATTCTGAAAGCAGAGTCCCTTAAGCACCCGAGTGGGCAAACTGTGCCCCTCAACCTCCCGCCCCTCTTCGACCTTTGTGGTCTAGTAAGCAAGCAGTATTTGGGGCCTGTGGGAACTGAGCGTGCGTCTGTGTCAACGGAGAATTTCCTGCCTCCCTTTAAAACTGAGGTGGCTAAGTTAGTAGCTGTCATTCGGAAGGATCGGACCAAAGCAAAAAGTTAGCAGCTCGTTGCTGATGACTGAGCTTTCCCTAAACTTTCTCCTCTAGTCCTTGCATGTAGATGTTAGGAAAGGACAGAAACACTGAAGGTTTTGCCCATGTGTCACTTACTGGTGGCCCTGATCTCTCATACCTTCCCTTTCACCATGTCTGTTCCCAGCCCTGAAGACCAATTTCTGATAGACCCTGAAAATATTCAGAATGATAAAAAATCAATGAATAATTCAATGATGCACAATGGAATGTTAAGCAACTGATAAAAATATTTTCTAAGAATATTTAACAACATGGGAAAATAATTACCAAACACTGCTGGGTGGTGGAACCTGTATATACAGGATCATTCCAATCATGAGGGAAAAGTATATATACATTTTTAAAAGTTTCAAAGATCATAACAAGATGGTGACAATGGCTATTTTGGGTAGAGGGGCTGTAAGTGTTGTTGCTTTTCTGTGTTTTTAAATTTCCTACAATAAGCATATTTTACTTCTATTTTTTAAAGGGTTTTATTTATTTATTTTTAGAGAGGGGGAAGGGAGGGAGACAGAGAGGGAGAGGCACATTGATATGTGGTTGCTTCTCACGCATACCGCCCCCCCACCTTCCTCCCCACCCCGGGGGACCTGGACCTGGCCAGCAACCCAGGCATGTGCCCTGACTGGGAAGTGAACTGGTAACACCCACTCCCCTCTCCCCTCATCTGCACCCCACCCCCACCCCTGGCTGTTTGCAGGCTGGCACTCAATCCACTAACTCCAGCCAGGGCCATATTTTACTTTTATAATTCAAATACAAATGTTTTGTAAAAAAGTTCTATGATGATTCTTTCCTAGGCGGAAAAGTGGCCTTAGGTATTGCGGCAAAATCTTCAGCTACAACGAGAAAGGTGCTTTAAATACAAATAACCAGAAAATTCAGGTGAGTATTCAGCTTTCAGGCAGTGTTACTGTAATATAAAATATTTCTTTTACTAATAATATAATAAAACCCTATTATCTTTATTATAACATTATTACTATATATAACATTATTATACACCGTAAGTTATTATTATCAATATTCATGTGCATATTTATAATAAGTAAAATCACATATCCTGAAACACGTACCAAAAAGTCATGAAACACTGAAGTGGGTGACAGCCCTATCTGCTGCCTCCACTGCTGTCAAGGCCTCGGAGGCCACAGTTATAATCAGCCATAAGAGCCATGAAAACACTGATAAGTTCTCAGAGGTTAAAAAAAAAAAAACCTCCAGTGTGCCTCACACATCAAATGTCAGGATTTCCCTTGTGCTGATTAAGCCAGGCTAAGAGGAAATGGACAGTAGTAGCAATGCCCTGAACTGGAAGAGAGCAATTTGGGGGCTTTGCCAAGGAGAAATAAAGTCTGCAAAAGCTGGCGGCAACCCTTTAGGGGCCCCAGAAATGCAGTTCAGTGGGGGAGCACCTTAGGGGACCCTGGGTTATTTGGCGATGCACAAAGAAGACCATCCTCACCATACAGGCAGAAGGCCCACTTCTGGCAAATCCAGCAGATGAAACTCTAGGTTGTAACTCACCAGCTCAATTCCAGAGTGGCTTTTCAATCTATAAAAGGATTCACAGCAGGGTTCCATTAAACAGCCAGCTCTCCTTGTGCATGTAAAATGGGACTCAACAGACAAAACTTCAGCTGTCTCCTACGTTTATAAGGAGACAAAGGCTTTATACACCTACAGGAACACTATCTGAAGGGTTGTTTCTAGTCCGCTTAGAGACCCTGGTGAGCTAAAAGCCCAGACTGGCCTTCTCTCCAACTGTCTCCCCACCCAGCTCCAGGAGTCTAAGCAAGGAAGGGGTGGAGTAACATTCTGCCACCTCATTCAGAAGCAGAAGCAGAAGCAGGCAAAGAACTAAACAAAATCAGACTGGAAAACCAGGAAACGTAAGAACCATACAATATTTGAGCTGGTAACGCCCTTAAAGATCACCTAGTCGAACCCGCTGGTTTTACAAAAGGGGAAACAGAGACTTAAAGACGGGAAATGACTTGTCCGGAGTCGGAGTGATTTAGTGGCAGAGAGTGGTGCTAGGATCCAGGGCCCTGTCAAGCAGACTGCCACTGTCAGATGGAAAAGCTGCCTCAAGTGGGAGACACAGATTTCTATGCTGCTAAAATTCCGGGACATTGGATTTGCAGCTTGATGTTTAGTTGGAGGGAAAAGGGCCAAGGAACATGACCTGGAAGCCTATGGGCTCACCAGGGTGGCTATGGCCCATGGAAGGCAACTGTCGCAGGGAATATCATGGAGGGGTTTTTAACCCTATTCTGCATTCTGTCGGTCATTTCCCTCTCTTCTGACTCCAACCTAAGCCTGAGGCTGGCCAATAGCCCAGCTCTGCTCAAGAACCCCAGGGCTACCTAACCCAACAAGCCAAATTCTGAAGCAAAATTATCTCCATCTCAGTCCAGGGGCGACCCCCTGCTCAGAGTGGGTCAACATTCCCACAAAAGCCAGACAGGTTCCCTTCAAGCTAGGCTATTTAAACAGTTTTCTAGGTGTTCTGGACATTGTAATCTCCAATCTGTTAAAAAAGTTTACTCACAGGCCTCTGGAAGAATGCCCAACTGTCCTCTGGGGAGCCTGAATTTGCCTCTGCCTCCATCTGGTCTCATTTAAAGGGGATCTGAAAAAAGCTAGTTTCTGCCTCAGCACCAGTGCTCAGAGCTAGGGGCCTCTGCTGCGAAAGGAAACCCAAAGCTACCTCACACTTCATCAAAGGCTGAAAGCAGAGTCCTGCCCCTGTTACCCCAGGGCCTTCTTTAGGAGTCACAGAGGGCCGTGGCAGCAGAAACCTGAGCCCTGTGTCCTGTCCCTGAGAAGACCTGCGAATCTGTTCCCCAGTCACCTTTGAGTGGAACGGATGACCCAACTCCGGAGCCAGCTGAAAGCACACTGCATAATTCAGCAGATGGCTGCCTCCAATGAGAAGAGACTGAAGGAGAGGATAACACTATGTCTAACCCTCCAGAACATGTGGCCTCCTTCCTCTGTGCAAGCAACAGAGAAACCCACGGCTTCAAATCCCACATCGCAGCAGCAGAAGCCTCCTCCTGCCAAACCGAGGACGAAGGGTCTGTGTTTCTAATTTATTCTGCCCCCTTCCAGTTGTTACTTAAAATAATCCATCATTACATGGCTGGTGGCTCCAGGAATTTTATTTAAAGCAATATGGAGAAAAAAAGAAAGAAAAACTCATGACTGCTATCTGGATTTAAGTTGAGAATGTTTTTAACATCAAGAGTCTTCGCAGCACTCAAGTGCATTCTCCTCTGACCCCCATGAGTGTGCCGTGAGGGGGGCAGTGCAGTGAAAGAGGGACAAGAGAGGACATGGCAGAATTTTTATTTCTTGGAAACATGAAAAGACCACAAGTGTTTTTTTAAATGAATCTGTGTCATCTGGTAGGTGTGTTGTTGTTTTATCCACTGACCAGCAATAACACTTTGGACCAATTCACTTTAAAGAGGGCAATAATACTTGTCCAGGAAGCTGCTGGGGAAAATGAAATCATACAGATGAAAGCATTTTGAGATCGTTGAAAGAAACATTTACACTTATACATGGTACTCGTTTTCTTTTCTCCCTCTTTCTTTTCTTGAATGTGGTTTTAATGTTCATGCAACAGAAGCCCTTCTCAATTGTTCATGTTGACACGAAACCCCAACTCTGATAGTTCAGGAGCCTGCGCAAGTCCAGAAATCATTCCTGTTTCACTCTGGAATACCTTTTTCCAGGGGAACTAGCCATCTAATTCGATTTGCTCCTGCTAAGACGCCTGGTTCGCTTCCTTCAGCACACAAAGGGAGGGGCCATGCTGAGTAACAAAGCCAGCAATTAACAGAAAATTTGCAGCAGAGATTCCACAAAGTAAATGTTATGCACATGACTGCAGATCAAAATCTCATTATACTATACAGACAAATCACTCAGCCGTAATGCAGTTATGGAATAAGAAGACCACTAACACATATTTCTGGGATTTAGGATAGGGAAAGGAAAGAGGGCTTATTTCTGCCTCTGGTCTGGAAGCTCTGAGAGGGCAGCATCCTATTTGCCTTGACCACACTAGACCCCCAGCACCTGGCATAGGGCCTGGCAGAGTTGCTGCCCAATAAACACACTTTGAAGACATGAATGAAAATAAATGTGTGTGAATTAACAAAGGAAATGTTCTCAGCCCAGTAGCAGAAGTGAGATCTCACCCATCTCCACACCTACCCTTTTCCTAGTTGAAGCCCTCAGGAAGCCTGTCTCCTCACACACCACCTCCATCCACTGCTGGATTAGGTCTTCTCATAATGAATTCACATAGCAGGCAGTAGCTCTCCTGTGCAGCACTTACCGCATGGTAATTATATAGCCATTGGTGTCTGCCTCTGCTACCAGAATGTAAACTCCCTGAGGGAAGGGGCCATGGGGGGTGTGCATTGTAATTTCCGCCTCGACTTTTTATTTTGAGGCCTCAAACACACAGAAGAGTTGGGAAATAGTACAATGATCATTCGTATACACTTAACTTAGATTCAAGAGGTTTGACTATTTGGAGCCATGTAAATTCTTCAGTGCTATATCCCCAGTATAGGTATGGGTGAATATTGAGGTATGTTCTGCCTATTCAAGATAAAATATTACATTTAGTGTCAGACAGTGGAGATGGCCGAGGCAGGGAGCTTCAAAGGTGAATTAAGGACAGCAAGCCCAGAGCACAGCCGTCTATAGGCAGTTGCACTAACACAGTCGCCCCCAGGCCAGCCCTAGTTAGGGCAAACTTAGCCCCTGCAAGCTCTTCATTAGGGAGAAAAACTACTGGAAGAAAGCATCATTGCTTCTTCTTTTTTTTTTTTAAGATTTTATTTATTTATAGACAGAGGGGGAGGGAGAAAGAAAGGGAGAGACATCTCAATGTGTGGTTGCTTCTCACATGGCCCCTACTGGGAACCTGGCCTGCAACCCAGGCATGTGCCCTGACTGGGAATCAAACCTATGACCCTTTGGTTCCCAGGCCAGTGCTCAATCCACTGAGCCATACCAGGCAGGGCTCAAGGGTCTTTCTATGAGCCAGCACTTACAGTCTATAACTCAAAATGCAACACTGAAACAGCTCATTGCAAAAAAAAAAAAAAAAAAGAAAAGAAAGAAAGAAAGAAAAAAGGAACAGCTTATTGCAAGAGCTAGGAATGCAGCCTCTGGGACCTGCACTGTGCCTGGCCAGGTTACCTTGGCCAAGTCATGTCTCCCTTCACAGTATGTATATATTACTAGCAACCAAGCCACCTCACAAACAGGGGCTGGAGGTGCAAACATCCCAAGAATCTGCTGTAGTTCTCCAATTATTGTGTCCACAATCTGTCTTCCCAACTAGACTGTAAGCTTAAAAACCAGGAACATGGCTACTACTTTTTTTGTAGAGCTGACCAGAGCTAGCCATCATGCTAGACACTTAGCAGTCAATCAAATAAAGACATGTGGTCACAACAGAGAAATCCTTTTGTCATGCAGAATCTTTGTAGTGTTCATTCAAATGGGATGGGATTGTATTATGCAGAGGAGAACTGAACTTGCAAGCTGCATGCATGCCCAAATAAGGGCCCTACCCAACATCTCTAGGGCCTGTTTTAGTCTAGCCAGAGTGACCCTCAATTGACTCTGAAAAGGACACACACACACACACACACACACCAGGAATACTTGCATGACACCATGTCTCAGAGCTCACTAAACAGAACTTTTAAGCCAGGCACACTTAGATTTAGTCTCCAATCTTCTCTTCCCAATCCCTGGATATATGTTCCCTGGAAGAAACAAGCTGCAACCAGATGTCCAAGGTCTCCTGAGTTAATTCCATCTTTCCCTGGTGAATTACAACTTCTTGCAGACACAAAGGACGGCAGAGAGACAAATGACACATTAAACAACAGCCTCACTGGCTGGGGGAGGGGGACATGGAGAGTGACGTCAGTTTTCCCAGAAACCCATTTATCACGATAACAAGGTCTCAAGTGCTCAGGCTGCTCTTTGAGCTTCAGAATCTGGCTTGCAATTATGTTCTTCATCCTACAGTGTGGCAAGGTCGGCCAGAGCAAACTGGAACCAGGCAAAGCAAACCAGGTGGTCCTAGCCAACCCCCATCTCCCCACCCCACCCCACCCCCACCCCGCCGCACGGATCTGCAGAACAAAGGGGATCTCTGGGTTGCCAGAGTTGTTCTGAGGTGAAACACAACCTTCTAGGAGGTTTCCCTTTGCAACATCTTCCCTGCAATCCTAAGCCAGGCAAGGGAACTGGTGAGAGAGTACAGACAAGTCAATGCAAATTAATTAGCCGACAAGAAAAATCATTAGCATCCTTTTTGGTCACGAAGGATGGGGAAGTGTAATCCCGGAGACTAACTCTTCTACTTAAGCCATTCCATCTCTGAAATGCGGGTAATGAGGAGAAAAGCATTCTGGAAACCCTCAAAACTCTAAAGTAATAAATATTAGTGCCAATCTTGGGGAGAAGAGAATTCTCTCAAATTCCATTATGCCAGTGGATCCTTATCTACTGAGTCCTTCCACATGGTGAATATACCTAAAGCGCTGCGATCTGCAGGAGTTGGGGGAAGGCTCCAAAGAAATCATCTGCCCTTCCCAACAGGGACATGTGGGTGGAATAAATTCATATGTATCCTGTAGAGAAAATACTTGGATTCTAGATTCAGATTTTGAAAGCAAATCAATTTTAATTATAACAAATACCTAGAGGCTATTTTTTTTTTTTTTTTGCACTGGAATTGCACTGCACAGACTATTCCCCTTAATAAGTAAACCACAAGGTTTTAAAACGTGTGTGTGTTGAGATTTTCATCAAGTAGTATTTGGTGTCATGGGATTTGACCTTCTTGGCCTCTGGGTGCTAGTAATTGTGGACTTTTGAAAATTCCAGAAACCCATAGATAAATAGAAAGGCTCGGTTGTTCCCCCAAATGGAATCATCCCTTCCCTTCGCAACCAAACTTCTTGTCTAAAAAAAAGGAACATGGAGCCTCAGGTCACTTCAACATGATTTCTCTGTTCATTTCAGGCTGGAAAACTTCAGTTCTTTAAATGAAGATTTTTTTTTCCAGGGTCTCTTGCCAACAAAAAGAGAGACCGCACCGCTTTTGCAAACCTCACAATTATTTTCCTGAGTCCCCACAGAAAAGAAGCCAGCTCCACAAGTTTTGGCACACAAGCCCAGGTACACTGAACGCGCACCATTACAGACCCCCGGAGGCGCGCACAACCCTGGTCAGGTGCTCCGAAACCTACCAAATTACGCAGCCAAGGACCTACAGGCCAATAGACTGCACCCCACAAGGACGCACACATGGGTCCCGGAGGTACGGAGCACAAGCGGAGAGGAGTCTGCACACACCCTGGAGGTGAGCACACTCAGAAATTGGCAGACTCATCTAGGGTCAGACAGCAGCCGGGCGCCGCCGCCCGCTCAGGAGGCACGAGTGCGCGCGCGTGCACTCAGACGCACACAGAGCTACACACTCACAGACGCAGTCACATATGTAATGCATATGGAGAACCCCTCCCCCCGCCAGTTACCTCCCAGTCCCCCTCACCACTCATGGCCTCCTGCCCCCGGCTAACCCTAGCCCCGCGCCCCTCTTTCTAAGGGGGCCGGGTCACGACCAGCAGCTGCGCTAAGGGGCGCGGCCCGGCAGTCTAGGAAGCCAGCCCAGGGTGCCAGAGACGCGGAGGGCTTGGTGACTTGTGCGGCCATTCATTCGGCAACGCCCCAGCGGCGGGAACGCGGCTGCAACGAGGGAAGCGTCGGCACTTACTGCAGATCTTGGGCAATTCAAGTTGAGCTGCAGACCCACAGCCTTGGCCAAGTCCCCCAACCTCCCGCCTCCGCCGCGGTTCTCGGGGACAGGCTGCGGAACTGAGCCGCTGATCCCGGAGCAGGAATCCCACTGCGCCTTGGCTCCTGAATGTTGCCCACCGCCCTTTTTGTGGTGGCGGTGGCAGTGGCCAGGTCTCCTCCGCCCTGCGCAGGCCCCTGGAGCGGGTGCTAGCACCCAAGCCCGGTACTCACCACCTGGCGAGCTATGTCGGTTGCTGCCATCGCTCCTGCGTCCGCCAGGGCTGCCACGGGCGCCGCCGCAACGGGAGCTCCAGCACAGGAAACAGTGGAGCTCCTCCGACAAAGAGAAAGTGTTACACTTCGGGCGCGACCAAGTCCGGTGGGGGGAGGTGCAAGGGAGGAGCCCCCCTCGCCGCTGCTCCAACTCCAACCTCCCCTCTATCGCCCACCCCCTCGAAAGTGGGGTCTGGGAAGGGGATGGATTTAACGCGCCACTTTCCCCCACCAGCCGGGTTCCAATTCTCCCCACAACCTCAGTCTCTGGCCTTTGCGAAGAGGGGCGGGGGCTCCCCTCGGTGACCACGTCCTGGCCCCCCCCCGCCACTGGGCTCCGTGGTACGTCCCGACCTCTGCTGAATTGTCACACCCCCTGCTCTCTCCTTACATCCCTTAGTCCCTAGACCCTGGAGGCTGGAGGGGAGCCCCCGCCCCTCCCCCTCCCGCGCACAGCTAGGAGGCCGAGCTCTGCAGTCCTAGTTTCCCTCCTCCAGCCCCCGAACCCCCTCCTCGTCCCCACCGAGATATCAGGGAGCTAGGGTTCGAGCCCCTGCTGCTGGAGTCTCGTTGCTCCACCATACCTGCCCCCCACCTCGGTGGCCCCGGAGTGCTGCTAAGGCCGGGGCGGGGGGAGGGAGTGAGGGAAGGAGCAGCTGCAGCACCTGCCGCTCCACCGCGGAGTTTCGAAAGGGGGAGGTGAGGGGAGCCGCACTGCGGCCCCAAAACTGAGCTGTGCCATGTGGAGTCTGAGGCCAGCAGTCCTAAAACGAAGCGCCCCTTCTGCCCTAGGGTTTCTAAGCCTCTGGTGCCACGGGCTGTAATTTCGTAGAGCGGACCCACCACTGTTTGGGTACTTAACCCTCCTCTCCCCACCCAGCCCTAGACGGTCAGCTTGGGAGCCGAGGTTCAGTCCGCCCACCCCCGCTCTTGTCTGAACCTCAGGGGAGTCAGACGGGGGACTTGGGGTGAAGACCCCTCAGCTCCGTGGAGCGGGATAATGGTGAATGAGGGAGGAGCTGCTCCGGTAAATCTGCCCCGCACCGTGTTTGCTCCTTAACCTTCGATGAGCCCCGGACTAGGCGGCGTGCAGTGCACAGAAGGGAGAGCCTCCTATGGCACTTTCCTTTTCCTCCTAGCCAGCTGCCGCCGCGGGTCCCCTCCTTTGCTTTTGGCACCTCTCCACCTCTCCAGCCCCGACGTCCCCGCCCTCCCCCCCCCAGTGCCTCTTGCACGTTCCCTGGGACTGGGGAACCCTGGCAGATTTGTAGTGCCTGAGGCCCCGAGAGGGCGGGATCCTCCACTCCTCAGGGCAGGCGCCCTGGTCTCAAAAGGGGAGCCAGACCTTAAAGTAGCACCCGGGACCGCGTGGGGCAGGCAGGCCTATGGGCGACAAACAGGTCCGCAGGGTGTCCAGAATAGGGGCGCGGGGAAATCGGCGTAGCAGCTGCCCAAGGCGGGTGAAGGCGGAGGGGGGGGGCGCAGTGCGGGCTGAGTGGGAAGCAAAAGGGAGAAAAGCAGAAAAACAGGAACCAGTAAGAGAGAGGGAGAAGGGACCTGACCGAGTGTCCGGGCCTGGGGAAAAAGAAGGAAGGCAGAGAAATGGGGTGGCCACATGAAGCTCTTTTCTGCCGCTTGATTCTACCTGCCAGGACAGTCCTTACCCCTGTCTCGGGGAGATCCTTATGTGCACCTGGAGAACAAGAATTCGCACAAAGCATCCCCAGTGCGTAGCTTGGGGCCTGGCACTCAGGAGGGGACCAATTAAGCGTGTCCTGAACTGGAAGGCAGAGGATTTTGATGTGTGTGTGTTGGGGCAGACGGGGGTAGTACAGAAAAAAGGGGAGACACAACGAGGCTGTATAACAGGAACCACAATAAGGCTGGACCGAGACCGGATAGGGGCGAGGAGTCAGAGTTGACCCGCCGCTTCCACCATGGGAGACCGGGAAGAAAACAGGTCTTCCCTGGAAAAGCCTGGGCGGTGTAGACGGGAAGGGACCGAGATTACTGCCTCTGTTCTGGATGTGGGGCTTGGGTGGTGGCGGGACGAGAAGCAAACATTTGAAAGCCAGAGCTGAGAGCTGATACCTGGAGCTGGCAGGCGGGGTGAGGATACTCGACTCCAAGGAACCCTGCCTGCTTCCAGGTGTAGTACCCTCCCGCTCTAGTGCTCCACACTGACTAAAGCTCCGGACATTTCGGCCCAGCGCCTTAGCGCCAAATCCTTGGTGGCCCGCTACTGTGCTCCACTCTGCCCACCTGTCCCTAGGGACCCTCAGAACCTCGTTGAGTCCTCCTCCCCCAAAACACGGGACCTCTCAGTCTGGAACCAAGTGTGTAATCAAGTCTTCTGCAACCCTTTCTTCCTTCCTAGATCTGTCTCCTGCAACTGCAAGCCTCCCTGGGGCCTGGGCCTCCCAGTTTCTGTGAGGTGTGGGTTGGTGTTGATGTGTGAGTCGGCCTGCTGTGTGTCTGTTTCAGTATGTATCTATGTGTGTGTATTAGCATGTGTTTACTTCCATGTCTATATTTGTTGGTGTATGTCAGCCAGTGTCTGTGTTGATGTGTGTGTCAGTGTGTATTTTCAGTGTGTTGGTATTTATGTAAAGATGTGTACCCCACTGTTGTGTGTTGATGTTCATCAGTATGTACATGTTAATGTGTGTTGGTATATGTGTTATTGTGTGTCTCAGTGTGTTATGTCAGTGTGGATGGGGTATGTGTAGAGAGGTTTTACCTCACTATGTTCTGGGCTTCACATACCTTATCTTGTTCAGTGAAGTGGCCAGAAACTGACAGTGTGGATTATAATGCTTATTTCAACAAAGAGGTTTGGAAACTCACTAGGTTTGTGTCTCCTGGTTTTCCACGCTGAGCAGACAGGAGGGCTCCCATGAGTGGTCAGTTTCTTCCTTCAATGTCTGTCCCCCCTTGGTGAGTGGGGCCAAATGATCCCCTTCATAGAGGCGTTGTGGACCCTCAGGCACAGTCATGAACATTTGTACATGTTCTATGTATCCTGGCAGAGTCCCTTGGGCCCAACACACTGTCTGGTAGGTGCTCAATCAAAGTTTGTTGTGTGAATAAATGAACAGAAGCATGTAAACATGGTGTTTTCAGTGTTTCCACTATCCTTAAGGAAGCCGGAGCAAGCAGCAGGCTTCCCAGAGCTAGCAAGTGACTGTCATTAGCATGCTGATGTTTGTGGAACCAGACTCCCCTGGGAGGGGAAATGGGACCCCTGCTAGATGGAAGTGAGCCCTGAATGGAGCCAAGCTTTAAGAAGCTCATTCTGACTTCTGGGGTAAGAGGTACTAAGACCAGATGGGGGTAGTAGGGAGGGGGCGGAGGATAATGAAATGGAACTAAGAGCTCAGGAAAGGGCTTTGTCCAGAAACCTTGCCTTTATGAAAGGAGAAAGGGAAGGATAGTCTAGTTGGTCTAAAGTGAAGAAACTCAGACCAATCTGAAAAGTAAGATCAGAAAGTGGGAGGAGGAGAACAAGGTGAAGCACAGAGAAAATGATCTGGGATTAACTGAATCCAGACAGTGCTGATAGAATTGCAGTGCACTCAAGGGGTTAAGTCAAGATGAATCAAGGATTCCTTTGTGCGCTATTACCTGCTGCCCTTGCTTTCACGTTCGTTTTTTTTCCCGGTGGTTCTCAAAATGTAGTCTCTGAATCCGCAGCAGCTACATCACTTGGGAAGTTATTTATTACAAGTGCAAATTCTCAGCCTCCCTCACACCAACCTACCGAATCAAAACCTCCAGGACTGGGACCCAGCAATCTGTGTTTGAACAAGTCCTCTAGGGGATTCTAATTTATGTTAAGGTTTGAGAAGCACTGGTTTATCTGAAATCTAGTCACAGAGGGATGAGACACAGGACTGGTAAAGTTTGGTAGGATATTCAGGGGAAAGTTGGAAGCCTGGGCTGTAGCAATAATGGATGGCCCTGGTGGGTTTCCACAGTGGGTAGCATGAGGGTACAGAGTGCCTAGGGCTGGGGAAGGGGTACAAAAAAAGAGGGAAAGGGGACCCTTGTGGGGAGTTGTGGAGTTCTAAAGGTAAACTTTGCCTCCGTTGCAATTTTACCCATTTATTTCACAAATATGCACTGAGTCCCTACTGCACATCAGCTACTGTGCTAAGTGTCAGAGAACTCAAGAAAAAAACTGAGTGACAAGAACCCTTACTGTGATCTGACAGAGCTCCCAAGCTAGTTGCCAGATAGCTCCACAAACAACCGGTTATGTGATAAGTGATATAATCAGGCAGGTGCAAGACCTTGAGGAGGTAGGAACCCAGAGAAGTGAGGGAAGGCACCTTGAAAAAGAATCATTTGGGTTGAGTCTTGAAGCATGAGTGGTAGTTTATCTGGCCAGCGAGAGGATCATGCATGGGGGATTTAGAAGACCACCATGTGTAAAATCACAGGAAAAAAAAGGACAGAAGACAGTTAGGGAATTCCAAGTCTTGGTCGGCCAGAGAGAGTGGTAGCGGGGAGGGCAGTGGCTGCAAATGAGGCTGGAAGACAAGATGGGGTCAGATTTGAAAGGGTCTCATTGGTCATGCCACAGAGCTTAGATTTTATGACTTGGAGCAGGGACTTTCAGGCTGTGCTCTCCAGGGACAATGCCTGCCCAGTCTGGAGCCATGCCCAGTGCAAATGGGATGGATGCCCACAGTGAAAAAAAAAATCAGTTAATAGACAGAAATTTCTCTATTTTAACATTTAACCGTAAATTTTTCCTAAATCTTTGACAGATGCTCCTGCTTATCTGCTAGCAAGCAACAAAACGAATGAACGAGTAGCAAATGAATTTTAAACAGACAATCCCAGTACTGATCATGCTTAATTCAACAGTTTATTTTTTCGTGGACATCTGTGCTTAGGGTTACGATTTTATATTGCACACACATGATACAGACATATTTTCTGCTAGCAGAGTGTCCTTTTGAAAAGTATTTTATTTCATATGACATGATTTAATAAGTCAATTCTTTCATGGCATTCTGGAAAGAACACCATGACATCCAGATGCTGCACCACCTGAACTAGTTGCAGAAACTAACTGTCCCTTAGATGGTGAAGAACCACTCACTGAAAGATTTTGATCAGGGAAGTGATGGGAACATATTTGCAATTTTGAAAGGTCACTTTGGCTCCAGCTTGGGGAAAAGATTGGCACAGAGAGCAATTAAAAGCAGTTAGAACTTGGGAGTCAAAACAGTGTTGTACCTAATCAGGCTAGAAATGATGGTGACAGTGACATGGGAGTGGAGTGGCATAGAGGAAACAGATTCAGCATTAAAAGGGGCTACCATTAAGGAGGAGCTTGTGCGCCATGCTAAAGATGCTGAAGTTTCAACCTTTAGGGAATAAAGATCCCTTGCATCTGTGTTTCTTAATGCATGGTACCTGAACCAACCACAAGAGAATTACCCATAGTGCTTCTTGTAGAAGCAGAGGCCTCGACCCCACCTCAGAACTGCTGAACCAGAATCTTTTGTATGGGAGAAGTATGGGTTTGTAACAAGCTTTCCAGGTGGTTCTGAGGCACGTCACAGCTGGGAACCCCTGCGTGAATGGCTTTTGAGCAGTGTAATGACAAGGCAAGATCCATGTTTACACAAATGACTCGAGTCATCACATGAAAAACTGATTGAATGAGAGCAAACTAGAGAAAGGAAACCAGTTAGGAGGCTCCTGGGATAATCCTAGGCTGGCTTTATACATTGGGCAAGAACCAAAACTCAGAGGAGATTGGGCTTACCACCCACACTATGATATACCAGTTATCCTTATGCCCTGATTTGCACACACCAATTTAGACAAATGATACAATTTTGTGTTTTCTCAAACAATTCTTATTGGCCTAAATGAGTCCTCAGAGGTCTTTCCAGAGTCACAGAGTTAATTTAAGATGTATAATTATGTAAAACGCATTGCATACCAACTATACCTAGGGCACGGCACTAGGCATTATGGAAGGTACAAAGAAATAATAAAGCATGGCTTCCGTCCTCAAGGTCCTTACTGTTTAACTGGGGAGACTAGATATACATGCAGGAAAAGTCAAGTGGTTAATACCAGGTGTGTCATAAGGCAGTATCCAGCATACTGTATAGACGATAAATACCAACGCTCTCTTTCTTTACCGGGTGGTGGCCACATGAGTGTTTGCTTTATATTGATCTTTGCTGTCTTCTTATGCTTTAGGTATTCTTCTGGATGTGTTACATTTCACAAGATAAAGTAAGGTTAAAAAAGTCTAAGTTCTGTGAGTTGAAGGACATCAACCAACAGCCCATAGACTTGGTGCAGAATCTAGAGAAACAAGGTCTCTACCTTGCCATCCTCTACAGATGAACCACAAGTCCTATGAAAGGATTGAAATAAGACACAGGGAGACAAAATATGGTAATGACACCTTGGTGAGATACTGGCTTCACCATCATTGCCATTAGTCATTGATTAAAATAAAGTCTTCATTTGTATCAATCTCTCCACACTCTTCATTTAGATACTGATTTATCTTTGTATCCATACACATGTGCATATGAACTGAGGGCTTACACACACACACACACCTATACACACACTCACCCAGCATCTTATTCCAAAACTGATTTTATGGTTCAGTATAGTAGGAATAGAATACCAGAGTCAAAACAGAATTCAAATAATGCTGTTTCTAGTGGGTTAACATAATTGCTGTGATTAAGCTTTTCTAAAGGATTATTTAATGATTTTATTTATTTTTAGAGAAAGGAAAAAGGAGGGAGAAAGAGAGGGAGAAAACACCATCATGCCAGAGAAACATCGATCTCCAACCAGGGACCCAGCTTGCAACCCAGACATGTGCTCCAACTAGGAATCGAACCTGCAACACTCCCATCTGCAGGATGACACTCAACCCATTGTGCCACACCAGTCAGGGCTGTGATTAAGGTTTAAATATGACTCTTGGCTTCCTGGTAGCCATAACAAAAGGATAAATAGTAGCTGGCTTACTTTTATGTATTTCCTATACACAGGGATCACTGAGTGATTTATTAATCCCACAAATATTGAGTAGCTATTATGCACCAAGTCTTAGACTAGGTTTGAAGATCAATGCTGAGCAAGAACAGACTTGGCCCTTGCCTTCATGGAGCTTATAATCTAATAGGAATGACAGACAATAATCAAATAATCACACACATAAGTGCAAAAATATAACTGCAATAAGAGCAACTAGGGAGATATCTATTATGCCCTGAGAACCTGTAATGGCATGGGCTGCTGGTGAAGATTTGACTCAGTCTAGCATGTCAGTATAGGAGGCTTCATGGAGGAAGTGATATATAAAGTGAGATCTGAAGATTGAACACAACTGTAATCAAGCTTATGTGTAACTATTGGTAATTTGAGTTTGCTTTTATGTCATTCAGTATAAAACTGTCTAATTTGAAAAAATGTAGGTTATGAAAAA
Organism: Anoura caudifer; assembly: GCA_004027475.1. Classification (NCBI taxonomy): domain Eukaryota; kingdom Metazoa; phylum Chordata; class Mammalia; order Chiroptera; family Phyllostomidae; genus Anoura; species Anoura caudifer. The sequence goes on along the minus strand of PVKU01003818.1, from coordinate 22,458 downwards.
TGAAGATTTAGGCACTATTTTTAAAAGATTAAATAGGAGTCAGCAAGGGGAACACAGGATGGAATGGGAAGAGCATTGTGAAGGCTCTGTTCAAGAAATTATAAGAGGCCCTGGCTGGTGTGGTTCAGTGGATTGAGTGCTGGCCTGTGAACCAAAAGGCTGCAAGTTCAATTCCCAGTCAGGGCACATCCCTGGGTTGCAGCCCAGGTTCCCAGCTGGGGGCATGCAAGAGGCAGTCAATCAATGTATCTCTCACAGATTGCTGTTTCTCTCCCCCTCTTTTTCTTTCCCTCCCCCTCTCTCTAAAATGTAAATAAATAAAACCATTTTTTAAAAAAAGAAAGAGTGCTCTGGCTGGTGTAGCTCAGTGGATTGAGCACAGGCTGTGAACCAAAGGGTCGTGGTTCGATTTCCAATGGGGGCACATGCCTGGCTTGTGGGCCAGGGCCCCAAGTGGGGGCCATGTGAGAGGCAACTACACATTGATGTTTCTCTCCCTCTCTTTCTCCTTCCCTTCCCCTCTCTCTAAAAATAAAGAAATAAATTTAAAAAAAAATTTTAAAGAAAGAGTAAGAAAGCTGGTGTGGCCGGAGTACAGAGGGACTGGAGTGGTATAAAATGAAGCTGAAGACATGGGCATTGAGCCACATAATTTAGGGCCCTAGGCCATTGTTAGAAGGTGGGTTTTTTTGCTAAGCATTAGGGTGCCACAGAGGTATTTAAGAGAGAGGAGTGTGATGTGGTAAGACTCATGTTTTGAAAAGTTCCCACATGGCTTCAGTGTGGAGAATGTATTGAAGGGGAGAAAATGGAGGCAAGACGACTAGTTAGGAGGCTGTTGCAGTAATCCAACTGAAAGATCATGGAGTAGCTTGTCATAGGGTGGTGGAAGTGGAGATGGAGAGAAAATTTATATGTGAAAGATTTAGAGGGTAAAGATGACCCAGACTTGGTGATGTGAGAGATGAGGAGGACAGAGATGCCAAATTCAGTCCTAAGTTTCTGGCTTCCATGGTAATGCATTTTATTGAGATGAGGAACACTGGAGAAACCTGTGGTTTGAGGAAAGAAAAGAGTCTTTGGCTCCAGTTTGGGAAATGCTGAATTTGAGATGCTTTTGAAACATCGATTGGGAAGATGTCAAGTAGGCAACTGGAGCTCAGAGGATAGGCCAGGGCTGGTGAGATAAATCTAAAAGTTATTGGTGTATAGGCAATGTTTAAAGTCATAGGGATGAAAGAAATTAGCTAGGGACTCCTGGAGTCCCCATCAGACTGTCAGCTGATTTTTCAAAAGCGACCTTACAGGCAAGACGGGGCTGGAAAGAAGTATTCCAAGTCATGAAAGTCAAGGACCTACATCCAAGATTGCTCTATCCAGCGAAGCTGTCATTTAGAATGGAAGGGAAGATAAAGCGCTTCCCAGATAAGGTCAAGTTCAAGGAGTTCATCATCACCAAGACCTTGTTATATGAAATGTTAAAGGGACTTCTCTAAGAAAAAGAAGATAAAAAGTAGGACAGTAAAAAGACAGCAAACTCACAGGTATTAACAACCACACCTAAAACAAAAGCAAACTAAGCAAACAGCTAGAACAGGAACAAAACCACAGAAATGGAGCTCACATGGAGGGTTAGCAACAGGGGAGTGGGAGGAGGAGAGAGGGGGGAAAAGGTACAGAGAATAAGTAGCATAGATGGTGGGTAGAAAATAGACAGGGGGAGGGCAAGGATAGTGTGGGAAAAGTAGAAGCTAAAGAACTTATGACACATGGACATGAACTAAAGTGGGGAATGTGGGTGGGGGGGTGCAGGGTGGAGGGGAAGGAAGGGAGGAAGGGGACAACTGTAATAACATAATCAATAAAATATAGAAATTAGCTAGGGAGAGAGTGTAGAATAGGAGGACTCAAGACTAACCCCTGAAAAATGCCAACATTTACAGGTGGGAAATGGGAAGAAGAAGGGAACTGAAAAGGAGAAGCTAGAGTGGTTGCAGGAAAACCAACATCATGAAGCCCAAGGCAAGAGGAGTTCAAGAAGGTAATGATAAACAGAATAGAACATTGTCGAGAGGCCAAGGAAAGTAAGGAATAACTGTCCAAAGAATTAGGGTTTACAGAAGTTATTGAGCTCAGCAAAAGCTGTTTGAAGGGAGTGGTGGTGGCAAAAAAAAATGGCTTAAGTGTGTTGAAGGATGATTGGGAAATGAGTAAATGGATTCAGCAAGTATAATTAATTCGTTGAAGTTGGCTGTGAAAGAAAACAGAAATAATATGGTAGCTGGAGAAAGATGTAGGGGTTGGAGTTTCTTTAAAGATGACAAAGAAGACTTGAGAATGTTTCATTGTTTAAAAATATTTTATTTGTTTATTTTCAGAGAGGAGAAGTGAGGGAGGATGAGAGGGAGAAAAACATCAATGTGTGGTTTCCTCTGTTACACCCTGCACTGGGGACCTGGGCCACAACCCAGGAATGTGCCCTGACTGGGAATCAAACCAGTGACTCTTTGGTTCATAGGCAGGCACTCAGTTCATTGAGCCACACCAGCCAGGACTGTACCATTGCAGTTGGGAAGGATCCAAGTGAGAGAGGGTGTGTACTGGTAAAGGATTAAGAACCAGCTTCCCAAGAAGAAAAAAGAAAAGTGTTATGCAGCACCTGTCGATTTCTGTGGGGTAAATATTCTCACCATGACAGATTTCAAAGCTATCAATATGACATCTCAAGTAGGCTGTGGCATACCATCAATAGGAGAAAGGATTGAAATGTTCAGTTTTCAGCCAACTATTTTTTCTTTTATGAATTTCCTGTACAAGTCCTTTGCCCACTTTTATATTGAAACACTTTCTTGCTAATTCATGTGAGCTCTTTATACAATATGGACATTAACCCTTAACAGTAACTTTATTTTTTTTTATTTTTTAAAATACTTTATTTATTTATTTTTAGAGAGGGGGGAATGGAGGGAGAAACAGAGTGGGAGAAACATCAATATGTGGTTTCCTCTCATGCACCCGCTTCTGGGGACCTGGCCTGCAACCCAGGCATGTGCTCTGACTGAGAATCGAACCAGTGACCCTTTGGTTTGCAGGCCAGTGCTCAATCCACTGAGCTACACCAGCCAGGGCCATTAACTTTATTTATGATGGATTTTTGTGTAAAGAAGTTTAAAGTGTTTATGCAGTCAAAATTCATCAATATTTGTCTTTATGAAATTTTTCCTTCATGTTCTGCAGTTCTTTGTGAATTAGTAAATTGGCAGTCTGCTTTGATTAACGTGAATTTTGCTATCATGAATTAGCTTTATTGAGGCTGAGGTGTTTTAAATTGCAAAGGTGAAGAACAGACTGTGGATCTTAGTAAATTCACCAAAGTACTATGATCTCGTGAGTTCTCTTGGTGGCCAGGTAACACTTCTAACCTCATCTTCTCAATTATTTCAAACATAATAGTAGGAAAAAGACACTTGCCAACAGCCTGCCCCCTCTTTTTAAATTTCTATTCCAATAATTTGAATCTGCATTTCAATCACCTGAACAGATAATTCCCTTACCATGGGAAATAAACATCAGGGACATTTAGTAAACTGCTTGACATGATTTTATCATCATCTGCCAAGAAGGACCTCAAAAGAAACCTGTCCTGGTATTTTGCTTCCATCAGAAGTGTGAACCCTGAAAAGAAAAATATCTGCCAAGAAGGACTTCTTGTGGTTAACTTGGCCCAAATTCATAACCAGTGACTTGCATCCATTGCTGGAAGAAACATCTCATGCACTCTGCACGTCAGAGAAAAAGACAGACTGAGCTTTCAATTTCCTACTCCTGCCAGTCTATAATATGGAGCTCCTGGTTTTGTCTTTCCACCAATGGACTGAGACCTGCCCCATGCAGTCAGAACTGCACAATTATATCTTCGTTTGTATCTAAACCAACCAATCAGAACTGCCATAGAGCAACCAATCAGCCCTGGCTGGTGTGGCTCAGTGGATTGAGAGCCAGCCTGAGAACCAAAGGGTCATTGTTCAATTCCCAGTCAGGGCACATGCCTGGATTGCAGGCTGGGTCCCCAGAAGGGAGTTTGTGAGAGACAACCATACATTGATGTTTCTCCCCTTCTCTTTTGCCCTCCCTTCCTCTCTCTCTAAAAAAAAAATAAAAATCTTTAATAAAAAAATCAACTTTAACAACCAATCAGAACACACAATACTAACCAGTCAAACCAACATGATTTTAATCAGAACTGTACAAATTTGTGCACAGAACTAGAATATTCCAAAAATTTATATAGAACCACAAAAGACCCCAAATAGCATTAGCAATATTAAGAAAGATGAACAAAGTTGGAAGTATCATGCTACCCAATATAAAACTATATTACAAGGATACAGTAATCAAAACAGCATGGCACTGGCATAAAAACAGACACATATCAATGCAACAAAGTAAGGAGCCCAAAAATAACCCCACACCTACATGGTCAATTAATATTTGTCAAAGGAGACAAGAACATACAATGGAACAAATGGTGTTGGAAAAATTGGACAGATGCATGCAAAAAATGAAACTAGACCACCTTCTTACACCATATACAAGAATAAACACTAAATGGAATAAAGACTTAATTATAAGACTCAAAACCATTAAAGTCATAGAAGAAAACACAGGCAGTAAACTCTCTGACATTCCTCTTAGCAACATTTTTTTCCTGATAATCCTCTTGGACTAGGGAAACAAAAGAAAATATAAACAACTAAGACTCTACCAAACTAAACATTTTTGCACAACAAAGGAAACCATCAACAAAATGAAAAGACATCCTACTGAATGGGAGAATGTATTTGCCAATGATACACCCAATAAGGGTTAGGGTGTATCATACACCCAAAATTTATAAAGAACTAATACAATGGAATACAAAAAAAATTGATTAAGAAATGGGCAGAGGACCTGAATAGATACTTCTTCAAAGAGGACATACATATGACCAATAGGCTTATGAAAAGATGCTCACTTAAAGAATGTGACAGACCTATATACTGAAAACTGTAAAGCATTATTAAAAGACATTAAAAAAAAACACAGTGAAATGGAAAGATATTCGGTGTTCATGGACTGAAAAAATCAACATAGTTAAAATGACCATATAACCCAAAGCAATATACAGATTTAATGCAATCTCCATCAAAATCCCAACATCACCCTGGCTGGTGTGGCTCAGTGGATTGAGCATGGGGCCTGTGAACCAAAGGGCTACTGGTTTGATTCCCAGTCAGGGCACATGCCTGGGTTGCAGATCAGGTCACCAGTCGGGGGTGCATGAAAGGCAACCACACATTGATATTTCTGTCCCTCTCATTCTGCCCCCCTTCCCCCCTCCAAAAAATAAATTAAATCTTAAAAAAAGAGAAATACAGCAAAAAAATCATATTTGTATGGAACCACAAAACACCCCAAATAGCCAAAGCAATCCTGAGAAAAAAGAACAAAGCTGTAGGTATCACACTACCCAATTTTATACCACACGCTATAGTAATCAAAAGAGCATGATATTGGGGAAAAAAAAAAAAAACAGATACACAGACCAATGGAATAGAACTGACAGCACAGAAGGAAACCCACATATTTATGGGCAAATAATTTTTAACAAAGGAGCCAAAAACACACAATGGAAAAGAGAAAGCCTCTTTAAAATGGAACTGGGAAAATTGGAAAGCCACATGCAAAAGAATAAAACTAGATTATAGTTTGTCCCCATGTAAAAATATTAATTCAGCCCTGGCTGGTGTGGCTTAGTGCATTGAGTGCCAGCCTGCAAACCAAAAGGTCAACAGTTCAATTCCCAGTCAGGGTATATGCTTGGGTTGCAGACCAGGTCCCCAGATGGGGGCATGCGAGAGGCAACGATTATATATTTGTCACACATTGATGTTTCTGTCTCTCTCTTTCTCCCTCCCTTCCCCTCTCTCCAAAAATAAATAAATAAAATCTCTTTTTAAAAAAATCTCTTTTCCGCCTTTTAGCAAAGATCAAGTGTAAAATATGGGGAAAAAAAGAAATGTACACCTGAAACCTATGTAATCTTATTAACCAATATCACCCCATTAAACATAATTTAAAAGATGCTCAACATCACTAATTTCAGAGAAATGTAAATTAAAACCACAATGAGCCCTGGCTGGTGTTGCTCAGTGGTTGAGTGCCAATCTGTAAACCAAAGGGTTGCTGGTTCGATTCCCAGCCAGGGCACATGCCTGGGTTGCGGGCCAGGTCCCAAGTAGGGGCACGCGAGATGCAACCACACATTGATGCTTCTCTCCCTCTCTCTCTCTCCCTTCCCCTCTTCGTTTAAAATAAATAAATAAAATCTTTTCAAAAATAGAAAAAATAAAATAAAGCCACAATGAGATACCATCTCACATGTGCCAGAATGGCTATCATCAATACATCAACAAACAACAAGTGCTGGTGAGGATAGAGAAAGGGGAACCCTCTTGCACTGTTGGTGGGAATGCAGACTGGTGCAGCCACTGTGGAAATCAGTTTGGACATACCTCAAAACATTAAAAATGGAACTGCCTTATGACTCAGTGGTCCCATTTCTGGGTATATTTCCAAAGAAACTCTAAACAGTAATTTGAGAAGATATATGCACCAAGTGCCCATCAATAGATGGGTGGTTAGAGAAGCAGTGATACATATATACAATGGAATGTCACTTAGCCATAAAAAAGAATGAAATCTTACCCTTTGCGACAGTATGGATGGACCTAAAGGGTATTATGCTAAGTGAAATGTCAGAGTAAGACAGATACTATATGCTTTCACTTAAAAGTGGAATCTAAAGAACAAAATAAATAAACAAAATTGAAACAGACTCAGATATGGAGACTGATGGTTGCCAGAGGGGAAGGGGTTTGGTGGACTGGGTGGAAAAGGTTAAGGGATAAAGAAGTATAAGTTGGTAGCTACAGAACAGTCATGGGGATGTAAAGTGCAGCATAGGGAATATAGTCAACAATATTGTAATAACTGTGCATGGTGGCAGGTGGGTACTGGAAATATCGCAAGAACACTTTGTAAAATATATGACTGTCTAACTACTATGCTGTGCACCTAAAACTGATGCAAAATAACACTGAGCCCTGATCAGTGTGGCTCTAATGGTGGCTCATTGAGCCCTGATCAGGCTGGGCATCGTTCCACAAAGTGAAAGGTCTCCAGTTCAATTCCCAGTCAGGGCACATGCCCGGGTTGTGGGCCAGGGTCCTGGTTGGGGGCATGGGAGGGGAAACTGATTGATGTTTCTCTCCCACATCGATATTTCTCTCCCTCTCTTTCTGTCTTCCTTCCCTTCTCTCTGAAAATAAATAAATAAAATCTTTAAAAATAATATCGAATGTAAATTATAATTGAGAAAAGATAACATTATCTGTAACATTAAATAAGAACCAAGTTAGAAGACAAGTTCTGACATTAATTCGTAATGAATATTTATGGCTTTTTTTCAGATAATCTATACTTGTTTGCTTCCCTATTTAAAAAAAGAACTGTACAAATTTGGAAACTTAATTTGTATAACATTAGACCAATCAGAAACCTGAGCAAGAACTTTTTTTATAAAAGGCAGCCTCTCCTTTGTGTCGGTGGAACACACTTTGATTCCACCCATACTATTTTCCCAGTTTGCAAACTGTTCACCTGAATAAAGTTTCTCCTTCTCCTCACCTCTTTGGGAATTTTTGTTGACAGAAGTAATTAAGATAAAATTGTAACCATTGACCTTAGCGCATATTTTCTGTACTCAATTGGTCAATATTAAATAACTTTACAAAGTAGGTTTAGTCACCTGGAGGCATATTGACTTGCAGCTAATTCAACCAAGCCACCTCATGGGGAAGTCATGTTACTGAAAATGAGGCATTCCATAGCGTCGGTCTCTAGCTGAGGGAATCAAGGAAAGGATACAGCTGGGATTTCAAAGGATGGGCAAACCAGTGGAATGAATTCACTTATTTGTTTATTCACTGAAGGTTTGTGGAGCACTATTGGGCACTGTACATAACACTGGGGATAAGGCAGTGAACATGTGCTACTATGGAATTTACATTCTAGGTGGGAATGGTAGGAAACAAAGATATACAGGCTATTATTCTAGAGTTATAAAGTGAACAATGGGATGCTCCAGGGCCCTAGGAGGGAATGGGTACCTAATTCAGACTCGGGTAATTAAGTAAGACTCTCCAGAGGTGGTGATAACTAAGCTGAGGCCTGAATGGCAGTCAGAGTTGGATGGGTGACCAAGACAAAAGAAATTATCTTACCAGGATGAGACCTGATAATAAAACACTAGTAACAAGAAATGAATCGAGAAACGCCAGATGGTCAACAATGGCTCAGGGGTGGATTCCTGTGATGTGAGTCCATTATGTTGAACTGAAGTCAAAAACTGAGAGTGAGCATGGATGGATGTGTATATGGGTGTAGGGGTAGCTTCCAGAATGAAGAACCTTAAGGTCTCCCTGCAGAGACATGAAGTACCAAGTACAGGGACTTTGAAGAGATCTCTGAAGTAAGCAAAGCCAAAACAACCATGCTTCAAGTGCAGATGGGATCTTATCAGAAAGGAGGGCTAACACCTTTTATTGAAGCTTGCTTTCATATGGTATTCCCCAATGCGACTCCTCGAAGGGGGGCCTCTAACGCCTATTTACTGAGCTGCAATAATATTGAGGATTTTTTTTATGACCATGGCAGGTTATTGATTAATGCCATATTGTGGAACTCAGGGACTCAACAGACTGCAATTTGACATTTGGCAAATAGTCAAAACTGCTTCCTGAGGAAGACCTGAGGACACTGCTTCCCTGTAAGTAGTTTCGTGGCCCACCTTCAGAGGTTCTATGACCTTCCATTTATGTGACACCAGAGGTCAAGCTTCTCAGTTTTCATAACAAAATACCTAACAACCACAATCTCTATTGGTTTCCAAAATAAATAGATTAGCCCTCAATAAACAATAGAGATATAATATCAGCTCTCTAAGCCTTTATCACAGATTCCAGGTTTAAATGACCTTCCAGCCCTGGCTGATGTGGCTCAGTGGATTGAGCACTGGCCTGAGAACCAAAGAGTCACCGGTACCATTCCCAGACAGGGCACATGCTTGCATTGTGGGCCAAGTCCCCAGTAGGAGGCACTTGAGAGGCAACCACACATGGATGTTTCTCTCCCTCTCTTTCTCCCTCCTTTCCCCTCTGTCTAAAAATAAACAAATAAAATCTTTTTTAAAATAAAAGAAAGTAAATGACCTTACATACTGTTCTGATCACAAATCTAAACAAGAAAACTGAAATTTTAGGAAAGTTTAAGGTAAGGTATGCACATTTTTTCCCATCGTAGGCCACATAATAAAAGATGTAGGTATGTACAGACCACATAAATGAATAGAAATTGTGGAATATGGCTTGTTGGCTATTTATCAATATGGATTGCAGAAACAACAATACAAAACCATACAAAAATTTTTAACTGTATTTACTCAAAAGTGCATATTTATAGGCTTATTGTTGGTCATTGGTCAATTTGGATTGATTCAATGAGAGTAGAACACGGGTATTTAACAAAATGAACTACAACAGTGGGAGCTATTCAGCCCTGGCTGGTGTGGCTTAGTGAATTGAGCACCAGACTGCAAATCAAATGGTTGCCAGTTCAATTCCTAGTCAGAGCACATGCTTTGGTTGCAGGCTAGGTCCCCAGTAGGGGGTGCTCGAAAAGCAACCACATATTGACGTTTCTCTCCTTCTTCCTCCCTCCATTCCCTCTGTAAAAATAAATAAATAAAATCTTTAAAAAAAAAAAAAACCCTTGGGAGCTATTCAGTCTGGGTCGGTCTCATGCTGACTCCAGAGACACGCTCCTAATGGAACTTCACTTTTGGCAAATTTAAGAAAGAGAACACACTTTCAGCTGCATCAGGGAGACCTTAACCTTGTCTACAGATTGGCCATCCTGCCCCAGAGGTTGGGATAATGTTTACCTGAAAAACTCTTGGTGGATCCAGTTAACACAATAGTAATGGCTCTGATAATTTTGTCCTAGGCAGAGTATAAGTAAATTAATGGCAGCCTAATATTTGTATTCCCAAAGCATTCATAAAATGTCCTTTAAATTACATTTTGTGTATTTATGAAAATAAAGGACTGTCTGTACTCATCAAAACCTGCAAACCAGCCCTGTCTGGTGTGGCTCAGTGGATTGAGTGCTGGCCTGCGTGCAAACCAAAGGGTTGCTGGTTCAATTCCCAGTCAGGGCATATGCCTGGGTTGCGGGGGCCAGGTTGCCAGTAGGGGGTGTGCGAGAAACAACCACACATTTATGTTTCCCTCTCTCCCTCCTTTCTCCTCTCTCTAAAAATAAATAAATTTCTAAACAATACTAAAAAACTCCTGTGAACCATGTGAATTTAGTGACATGTAAATTATATCTCAATAAAACTGTTGTATTAGGAAAAAAACCTATCAACCTGACCATTCCATCACCGTACCTTAAACTCAGTTGAGCCCTCTGCACACTAAGATGACTGCTACACAAAATGCAGGGCAATCAACCATGCCTGGCACCTGCCAAGCATGGCTCAGGCCTGGAAGCTGCCTCTGCCCCTGTTGTTATAGCTCGAGTTTTTGGCTTACAGATTCCTGGCTCTGCATGTCTAGCCTAAGGTAAGAGACTCCATCCTCCAGTCCTGGGCTCCTGGGATCCTATTATCTGAACTCTCCTTTGCACCCCTTCCTCCACATACAAGGAAGGGAATTCTCGCACAACTGTAACTTATTTTCCACCAAACATAGTGCAGCATTCTTCAAAATCTATGAGTGTATCAAAGTTCAAGACAGCTCGGCAATGGAAAATGAGCAGTTTCCTGTCACCATCTGCCCAATCCTCACATCCAGGTGGAGTCTGCATTTCCTGAAACAAATCAACAGAGCTTTTGTTTGTCCCCTGCAGTTCCAAATTCAGTGTGTTCAGTTATCTCATCACATCTTTAAGAAAATATAATCCTGTGAATCACTGGAGGTCTAACAAACTGGATTTGGGGACTCTTTTATTCCAAGAAGTACTTGATTGGAGATGGCAGCTCAGTAAATCTCCATACTTGGGATCAATCTCTTCTAAATAGCTCATAAACTGCACATGATTAAAGGCACGAAACAGAGAAAATTCATTGCTTTCTCCATCACATCATGTGGCGAACTGAACTTGCAAAATTCATGGCATGAGGCAATGACAGCTGGGCCCACCAAATTTCTCTTGGCTTGAATACATTATTTAAATCTTGTTTGCCTTTCAAAGAAGATGCTCCATATATAGCAAGTGAACTTTTCCACGTTGAGCTTTTTTAAGTCCTTACTTTGATCTGGTCAGAAGTTCCTAATTCATGTGGGCTGGCATTAAAAAAGCACAGGCTCTGGAGCCATACCCCTTAGGTTTTAAGTCTCAGTATGACTCTTGCTAGCTATGTGATCTTAGGCAAAATGCTTAACCTCTTTGTGTCCCAGATTCTTCTTTCCATGTAAGATTTAGATAATGATAATAAGAGTACCTAGATTATGGTGTTGTTATAAAGATTAAATATGTTTAATTTGTAAAATGCTTAGAACAGTACTGGCATATGGTGAGTGCTGGAAGTATTAGTTGTTAAGTAAATTAGGTTAGTTATTTTTGCTAAAAAAAAAATCTCAGGCAGGAACATGCACTCCCTCTCCCTTTCCCAGGCCATGTTTGGGTCTGCAGGCTTCATGTTAGACACCCTGGATAAAGCATATACATGCCATACCCTCTCCTAGGTACTCTAAGTTCTATTCTTCAGGCCAATTAGACCACTTGAAACCTGTATATTTGGTAGACTTTTGAGGATCACCTTCCCTGAGTTTTAATTCAAATATTATGCCTTCAACTTTTTTCAAAGATCACTACAATGTATCATGTGACATGCTGTTCTGCTGACTATTTTTCAATGTTTTTGAAGATAATATCCAATATAGCATGTATTTGTACCCCTGGGCATAAGCCCTTCTCTGAGCTCCAGCCTCATGTATCCAACTGGCCACCTGGTATCTCCATTTGGATTGGATTTCAAAAGAAACAAACTCAACACCTCTAAGAAAAAACACATCATCTCCTCCCCACTCTTGACCTGCAACCTGATTTTCATCCAGTGTTCCATTTCTCAGAGGACAGCACCACCATCTATCCTGTCTGGATCTCAAAATCACAGGAGTCATCCTTGATCCATTCCTAGATATGCACCCAAGAGAAAGGAAAATATATGCCCACCCAAAGGCTTGTACATGACTGCTCATAACAGTATTAATTGTAATAGCCAACAGGTGGAAGCAACTCACATGTTCATCAATGGATGAATGAATAAAATGTGGTATGTCTATACAATGAAATATTATTCTGCAATAAAAAGGAATGAAGCTCTGATACATGCTACAATATGAATGGACCTTGAAAACACGATGCTAAGTGAAAGAAGCAAGTCACCAGAGACCATATATTGTATGATTTTAACTTTAGGAAATGTCCAGAATAGGGTAATCTATAAAGAGAGTAGATTAGTATTTGCGTAGAGCTAGGCAGGTTGGAAGGGAATGAGGAGTAACTGCCAAAGGCTATAGGGTTTCTTTTTGAGGTGATGAAAATGCTCTAAAATTAGAGTGATGATGGTTGCACATAGCCACAAAATGCTAGAAGCCATTGAATCGTACCTTCTAAAAAGGTAAATTGGAAGGTATTGAAATATATCTCAATAAAGCTGTTATTAAGAAAACTTTCTGTGGTAATAGGTACGGAAAAGAAACTGGAGGCCGTAAGACTGGAGACCACAGAAGTGACTGGGACGTGGTTCAGGTGGAGAGGACTAAGCCTGAGCTGGAACAGGGTTTATGGAATACATTCAAAGGAGATTCTGGATGGAGATAGGCCAGGACTTGGTGATGATTCATTTTTGCTTGATTCTTGGTTCCATAGTATTTGTCCTGATACTACCAGCATTTGTATCCATGCATTGCTCCCCACCTAAAAAACTACCTCACTGCTTCAAGCTGCCACTGCCATTACTCATCTCAACTACTGCCCTCTTGGATAATCTACCGCCATCCACTCATGTTCCCATCAATCTGTTCTCTACACGGGAGCCACAGTGATCATTTCGTACTGCAAATCTGATCATGTCATCTTCCGGCTTTAAACTCCTCAATGACTTCCCTTTGCATTTAAGATTAAGACCAAATGCCTTAACCTATTTGACAAGTCTGAACTTCCTGGCCCCTGCCTATCCCTTTGACCTGTCACTCACTCTTTCTTCTCTGAGTCCACAGGATTGCTTTCACGTGCCTCACCACACTCCCTGCTACCACTGGGTCTTTGCATATGCTGTTCCCTTTATGGAATGCTTCCTTCTGTGCTTCACCTGGTGACTCCAACTCTCCTTTCAGTTACCAGCTTAATCATCACTTCTCCAGAAAAGCCTTCCCTGGTGGCTCAAGCCCCTATTTTATGCTCTCAGAGCTCTTTGTACTTCTCCTTCATGATTTTTTAAAATTATATTTTATTGATTATGCTATTACAGTTGTCCCATTTCTCCCCCATCATTCCCCTCCACCCTGCACACCCCCTCCCACCCACATTCCCACCTTTAATTCATGACCATGTGTCATAAATTCTTTAGCTTCTACATTTCCCACACTATTCTTGCCCTCCCCCTGTCTATTTTCTACCCACCATCTATGCTACTAATTCTCTGTACCTTTTGCACCTCTCTCCTCCTCCCACTCCCCTGTTGCTAACCCTCCATGTGATCTCCATTTCTGTGTTTCTGTTCCTGTTCTATTGTTGGCTTAGTTCACTTTTGTTTTAGGTGTGGTTGTTAATATCTGTGAGTTTGCTGTCTTTTTACTGTCATATTTTTTATCTTCTTTTTCTTAGATAAGTCCCTTTAACATTTCATATAACAAGGGCTTGGTGATGATGAACTCCTTTATCTTGACCTTATCTGAGAAGCCCTTTATCTTCCCTTCCTTTCTAAATGACAGCTTTACTGGATAGAGCAATCTTGGATGTAGGTCCTTGCCTTTCATGACTTGGAATACTTCTTTCCAGCCCCTTCTTGCCTGGAAGGTCTCTTTTGAGAAATCCACTGACAGTCTGATAGGAACTCCTTTGTAGGTGACTGTGCCCTTATCCTTGCTGCTTCTGGAATTCTCTCCTTCATTTTAATCTTGGCTAATGTAATTACAATGTGCCTTGGTGTGTTCCTCCTTGGGTCCAACTTCTTTAGGACTCTCTGAGCTTCTTGGACTTCCAGAAGTCTATTTCCTTTGCCAGATTGGGGAAGTTCTCCTTTATTATTTGTTCAAATAAGTTTTCCACTTGTTGCTCTTCTTCCTCCCCTTCTGGTACCCCTATAATTCGGATGTTGGGACATTTAAAGATGCCCTGGAGGTTCCTAAGCCTCTACTCATTTTTTTTTTTGAATTTTTGTTTCTTCCTTCTTTTCTGTTTGTTTCTTTCTTCCTTCTGGTCCACTCCATTGATTTGAGTCCCAGTTTTCCTGCCATCTCTATCAGTTCCCTGTGCGTTTTCCTTCATTTCACTTATTGTAGCCTTCGTTTGTTCATCTAATTTGTGAGCAAATTCAACCAATTCTGTGAGGATCCTGATCACCAGGGCTTTAAACTGTGCATCTGATAGGTTGGCTATCTCTTGGTTGCTTAGATGAATTGACTCTGGGGCTTTGATCCGTTCTCCCATTTGATCCATATTTGGGGTTTTGTTTGGTCTGGTCACAGCTGTTACTTAGTGAGGGGTAGAGCCTTAGGCGTTCACCAGGGTGGGACAGCCCAGTTGCTGGGTAGTGATGCTGTATGTGGGGGCGGGGTCCGAGAGGGAACAATGGCGCTTGCTCCGCTCTCTCTCGGATTCCAGTCCCTTCTGCCACTTCCCCTTCGCCTGGATTATCTACACACGAATGTGGGACCACCTGGTCAGCCAGCAGTCTTGCGCAGCCTCATTGGGTCTGCCGCCCCATGCCCAGGGTCTGCTAGCTGCCACCTGTGGGCCTGGGATCTGCCAGCTGCTGCTGGCTGCATGCCCGGGTCCGCCAACCTCCACTTCCTCCTGCCGCAACTCCGCCCCTCTTACCAGTCTAGATGAATGGTTGTCGGACCTCCGTACAGT
This sequence comes from Anoura caudifer, assembly GCA_004027475.1. Classification (NCBI taxonomy): domain Eukaryota; kingdom Metazoa; phylum Chordata; class Mammalia; order Chiroptera; family Phyllostomidae; genus Anoura; species Anoura caudifer. The sequence continues at coordinate 7,212 of PVKU01003818.1, read as the reverse complement.
TCAATTTTCTCTCAGTTCTGGTTGTTTTCTTGTTTCTAAATCCCTGTTGTCCTTAATTTTGGTTGTGCGGGGAGGCACAGTGTGTCCACCCATGTCTCCATCTTGGCCGGAAGTCCTGGGAATCAGTCTTAAGCCATATAGCAATAAAGGTCAGCCACCGAATCCACAAACAACTGGCCACCACCCATTCCAGTGTCAATATTTGAAAAAAAAAAGAGTTTAATCTCAGCTTAGCCACTTAGTATATGCCCCTGAGCCTGTTGCAATGTATTTGATCTTCTAGTTACTTATCTTTAAACTAAGGATACCTGCTTCCCAACATCACATCTTCCTCATATGGTTGTCTTGATAATTAAGTGAGATAATTAAAGTAATAGGTAAAATGCTCAGCATATACTAAGTGTTAATGTGTTAAATATTGGTATTAGTATAAAAACGACCAAGAAAACTGACTGTTATTGAATACCTATTATGTGCCAGGCGCTTCGAACCCTTAGAGCAATCAAGAGAGGAATTATGAGAAGTTAAAGAAGATGTTGAGTGACAGATGAGACGTTAAATGACATGGATAGGGCCAAATAGCTAGCAACAATAATAGCAGCTAACATGTGGCAAGCACTAAGTATGTACCAAGGACTCACTGTTCTAAGTGCTTCCCATGAATTATCCCATTTCTTACAGCAATCCCATGGAGTGGGTACTATTATTATGTCCAAATGACAGAAAGGGAAACAGAGGTACAACAAGTAACTGGCCCAAATTCCCACTATGAAGTCTAAGTGAGGTGCTGAGGTAGAGCTCAGGCAGTCTAGCTCCTGAGCCTTAGCTCTAACTTTCATTGCATTGGGTAGAGATGAGATTTAGGTCCGCCCCAGCTCCTTCCTCCATCCAAGCTAACTTGCATCACACCCTGCTCAAAATTCTCATGAAAAACAAAACAATCCCCGCTTTGACCCCACTTCAGCCCTTTCCAGCCACTGCCATTTATCCCTTTTACCCATTATAACTGCACTTCTTAGGTTGTCTATCCAGACAGTCCCCAAGTTATGATAGTTCAACCTATGATTTTTGGACTTTTTTGATGGTGAAAAAGCAATACACATAATAAATTACATGAGATATTTGTGATAGATAATTTTGTCCAACTGAAGTAGACTAAGGTAAGTGCTCTGATTAAGGTTAAAGTAGGCTATGATGTTCGATAGGTTAGGTGTATTCAATGCATTTTTTTTAAAGTTTTATTTATTTATTTATTTTAGACAGAGGGGAAAGGAGGGAGATGGTAAGGAAGAGAAACATCAATGTGTGGTTGCCTCTCACACACCCCATACTGGGGACCCCCGCATGTGCCTGACTGGGAATCAAACCTGTGACCCTTTCCTTCTCAGGCCAGTGCTCAATCCACTGAGCCACACCAGCCAGGGCTCCATTTTCAACATATTTTCTTTTATGTTTTATGATATTCTCAATTTACAGTGGATTTATCAGGCCACAACTCCATCATAAGTTGAGGAGTTACTCACTACCTCCATTTCTTCCCTTCTCACATCTCCCTCCACCCATGCCAACCTGGCTCCTGCCACTGCCACACCACAGAAACAGTGATCAAGCAAGGTCACAAATGGACTCCATATCACCGTGCCCAAAGGATATTTTGTCAGCCCACTTCTGAAATTTTCAGAGTTTGACACTGCAGACATGCTTGGTTTCCATAACATCATGTCCCACCTCTCTGCTTCCTCCTCCTCTGTCTCCTTTGCAGGTTCAGTGTTCTCTCCCTGACCATTAAATGTAGGTGTGCCTAAAGCCTCAGTCCTGGTCGTCTTTTCCTCTTTCTGTACTCTTCTGTCTTTACTCTTTCTCTGTACTGTTCCCAGTGTCAACACCATCTATGTGCCAATGACTCCCAAATTTATATGGCTACCCAAACATGCCTCTGAACTCCAGGCCATGTATCTAGCTGCATCTTGGACATCTCAACCTGAATGTTTCAAAGGACTCTCCAACTTGACATGAGCTCCCTTCCAGACCTCCTGGCCCTCTTCTCTTCCAGTATTCCACATATCCACTGCCTTCTTTCATCCCCTCTGTGTAACCCACCACCGAGTTCTGTGGCTATGGATGTTCTTCATGTCTCCAAAGTTTGTCCACTTCACTCCATCCCCACTGTCACCACTATTTTCATCTTTTAGACTGGAATCCTAGATGGTTGTCTGATTGGTTCCCTATTTCCTCTGATGACTCCTGTCTGAAATACTCAGTGGTTTCCCTTCCTCTTAAAATAGAGGTCACTGTACTTGGAGTGGCTTCTGAAGCCCTATGAGGTCTGGCACTGCTTCCTCTCTCGTGTCATCACCCTTAGCTCCCCTTGCTCTCAGGACTGTGGTTAGACTGACATGCTTCATGGATGTCCAGCAGCCTCCCACCACAGGACCTTTACACATACTGTCCCTTTTCTTCAAAGGAGTCTTTCCTCCACTCTTTGCCTAGTTGACACCTATTTATCTCTTCAATTACAGCTCAATGATCATAGCCTTAGAAAAGATCTGAACATTCCTCCTATTATACATCTTCAGCTAATTCTCCTTTATAGACCTGATTTTGGTTGTGATTTTAAATGTCTGTATGTGGTTCTTAATTGTTGACTTCTACTAGAGTGTGAGTTCCATGAGGGCTGGATGGTGTCAGTCCTTCTCTCAGCTCTGTCCCCAGTTCCTACCATACTGCTGAGTACATAGCAGCTTCTTGATAAATAGTTGTAGAATGAAGGAATAAGAATGAGTTTTTTGCCCTGGCTTCTGTGGCTCAGTGGATTGAGTGCCACCCTGCAAACCAAAGGGTTGCTGGTTCGATTCCCAGTCAGGGCACATGCCTGAGTTGTGGGCCAGGTCCCCAGTAGGGGACGTGCAAGAGGCAACCACACATTGATGTTTCTCTCCCTTTCTTTCTCCCTTCCTTCCCTTCTCTAAAAAATACACAAACAAATTTTAAAAAAAGAATGAATCTTTTCCTTTATTTTTCTTTTTATTTGAAACTTCTTCAATTATGCAAGTGATACATGAGTACATTTCATAAAAGATTTAAACACAATATAGAATTATATAGGGTTCAGTGTGAAAGGCCCCAGAAGCAACTCATAGTAAATAGCTTTGTATTTATATTTGCACTTCTTTTTCTATGAATTTAGATATCTGTAGTATATACTAATTAAAATAGAAAACCTAGATCTTTCCGCCACACTTTTAGTAACTTTTTATTTTTTACTAGATTCTATCATGAGCCCTGGCTGATGTAGCTCAGTGGATTGAGCTTGGGCTGTGAACCAAAGGGTCACCAGTTCGATTCTCAGTCTAGGGCACAAGCCTGGGTTGTGGGCCAGGTCCCCAGTGGGGGCCACATGAGAGGCAGCCACACATTGATGTTTCTCTCCCTCTCTTTTTTCTTCCCTTCCTCTCTCTCTAAAAATAAATAAATAAAATCTTTAAAAAAGAATATTCTAGCATGAACATCTTACTCATGTCAATAAATACAATTTACATGATCATTTGCATCATGATTTATTTAATTAATATCCTATTGTTAAACACATAGCTAGTGTGCAACCTTCTCCTATTACAAACAGTGCTTCAATAAACAACCTCTTGTGCGTGCCATTCTGCACATGAATGATCATTTTCTTGGAATATATTTTCAAGGTAGAATTGTGGGGCCCAACAGTGTGAACATTTGAAGGTCCAACTGCCCTCCACAAAAGACATAGCAATCTATACATCCATTGGCCACAGTGTGAGAATGCTCATTTTCTCAACCCTGGCCCATGCTGAGCATTTGAAATCTTTTTAGCCTTTTCCAATCTATGGGCACAATAGAGTAGATCATTGTTGATTTAATTGACATTTAAAATTGTTCTTGAGGTTTAATAATATATTTAACAAGTGTAATTCAAGACCTACTATGTGCCAGACTCTGTATGAAACACCAGAGATATAACAGTGAAAAAAAATGACTGTTGATCTTATGGAGCTTACAATATAATGAAAGAGACAGACATTAATCAACTGATACCATTAAAAGAATAAAACCGCAACTGTGATAAAAATTATGAAGGAGGGACTTCCAGCCAAGATGGAGACATAGGTGGACACACTGTGCCTCCTCCACAACCAAAATTAAGGACAACAAGGATTTAGAAACAAGAAAACAACCAGAACTGAGAGAAAAATTGAACTGTACGGAGGTCCAACAACCATTCATCCAGACTGATAAGAGGGGCGGAGTCGTGGCAGGAGGAAATAGAGGTTGGTAGACCCATGTGCGCAGGCAGCTGCTGGAAGACCCCAGGCGAAAGGTGGCTGGCTGACCAGGTGGTCCCACATTCGCACACAGATAATCCAGGTGAAAATGGGGAACAAGACCAAACTCACAACCCAGAGCCCCAGCGCCAGGAAATAAAACCTAAAAACACCAAGACCCCACCCACCCCCACATATAATATCACAACCCAGCGACTGGGCTGCCCTGCCCTGGTGAACACCTAAGGCTCCACCCCTCACTAAGTAACAGCCGCAACCAGACCAAAAAAAAACCCCCCAAAACCAAAAATGGCTCAAATGGGAGAACAGATCAAAGCCCCAGAGCCAATTCATCTAAGCGACCAAGAGATAGCTAAGCTTTCAGGTGCACAGTTCAAAGCACTGGTCATCAGGATGCTCACAGATTTGGTTGATTTTGCTCACAAATTAGATGAAAAAATGAAGGCTACAATAAGTGAAATAAAGGAAAATGCATAGGGAACCAATAGTGATGGGAGGAAAACTGGGACTCAAACCAATGGAGTGGAACAGAAGGAAGAAACAACCAAACAGAAAAGAATGAACAAACAAAAATTCAAAAAAGTGAGAGGCTTAGGAACCTCCAGGACATCTTTAAACGTCCCAAGATCCGAATTATAGGGGTACCAGAAGGGGAAGAAGAAGAGCAACAAGTGGAAAACTTATTTGAACAAATAATAAAGGAGAACTTCCTCAATCTGGCAAAGGAAATAGACTTCTGGAAGTCCAGGAAGCTCAGAGAGTTCCAAAGAAGTTGGACCCAAGGAGGAACACACCAAGGCACATTGTAATTACATTAGCCAAGATTAAAATGAAGGAGAGAATTCTAGAAGCAGCAAGGGATAAGGGGACAGTCACCTACAAAGGAGTTCCCATCAGACTGTCAGCTGATTTCTCAAAAGAGACCTTACAGGCAAGACGGGGCTGGAAAGAAGTATTCCAAGTCATGAAAGTCAAGGACCTACATCCAAGATTGCTCTATCCACCAAAGCTTTCATTTAGAATGGAAGGGGAGATAAAGTGCTCCTCAGATAAGGTCAAGTTAAAGGGGTTCATCATCACCAACCCCTTATTATATGACATGTTAAAGGGAGTTCTCTAAGAAAAAGAAGATAAAAAATATGACAGTAAAAAGACAGCAAACTCACAGATATTAACAACCACACCTAAAACAAAAGTGAACTAAGCCAACAATAGAACAGGAGCAGAAACACAGAAATGGAGATCACATGGAGGGTTAGCAACAGGGGAGTGGGAGGAGGAAAGAGGGGGAAAAGGTACAGAGAATAAGTAGCATAGATGGTGGGTAGAAAATAGACAGGGGGAGGGCAAGGATAGTGTGGGAAAAGTAGAAGCTAAGGAACTTATGACACATGGACATGAACTAAAGGGGGGAATGTGGGTGGGAGGGGGTGTGCAGGGTGGAAGGGAATGGTGGGGGAGAAATGGGACAACTGTAATAGCATAACCAATAAAATATATTTTTAAAAAATTAAAAAAAAAGACTGATTCCCCTTAGTGGCTGGTGATGGAGAGGTTCCTGCCTTGCTCTAGGAGTAGGAACACTTTGCTGCCCTCTTGTGACTCACCAAGTTCTTACCTCCAGGATCCACTTTATTGGGGAATAAAGAAACCTAACCATCTTTTTCATTACAATAATTTTGCTCTAGGAAAGGTGTTGCCTTGGGAGAGGCAACGAAAAACAGATGACTGGGGTTGATGGTTTGTTTTTTTTTTTTTTTGCCTTTTTTAATATAAAGAAGAAAATACAGGTGTCTCTTGACACCAATCAAGATGGGGTCCCAGAGATATCTTCTCCCCAGGAAAAAAGCAACACAGCAGCTAATCTTGCTGGAGGGAGTGTTCCGACAGTCTGTTCAGGCTAGGTTTCTCCAGGCAACAAGACTCCCATTTTCCATCCCTCTGGAAATGTCTTCTCCTCTCTCCCTGTGTCTCAGCTCCCCAGAAAGCTGATACTAGTGCCCCATCTGCTCCTGATACTCACAGGAAGCATCTGGGGTCAGGTGGGAGGGCTGCCCCAGATCTTGGTTCTGCCCACAGTTGCTTTATTTATCCATGGGGGACCCTGGCCCACCAAGCATATTTGTACCTGTGAATGGAGGCAGCATGGTGGGGGACCTAGGCAGAGCCAGGTCCTCCAGTCTGGTGTGGACACACAACTGTCAGCCATTCATGGAATTAAGACAGTGGGCAGACATCTGCTGCAATATGAAGAAGCCACTGGGATGAAATGGAAGGCACAGAATGATTTCATTCATGTATTTTACATATGCACTTACAGGTAAATATTGTTTCATATGCACATGTACTGATAACTGCATACATACCAGAGGAAATTATGTCAAAAGATTAACAATGTTTAGCATCTAGGATGTAGGATCCTGGATGGGTTTTCTCTGCACTCGCCTATACAGTATCTTCTTAATATCCTCTAGTAAATATACCTGTATATTCTTGGTCACATTCACCCTAACAGAAACCTAAGCAGCCATAGGTCCTACATGTGATATATAACAAAAATTCAGTCTTGTTATGTCTAAAATACATGATAAAACTAGTCAGTCTGTTGTTACTAATTTTGGAGTTTGGAAACTGAGGTCATTGTGGCCAAAAAGTTAGCACCTGTTTCTAGAAACCTTGGGCAAGGAGGCAAAGTGTTGACATGAGTCTGGAGAACAGGGGGACTTGGACAGTGAGGTGCACCCTGAGGACATCTGCTGGAAAAGAGATAGTTCTTTCTTTCCCTCCTTTCTACTTCTTCCTTCATCTGTTGGCTCATTTATTCATTAGGTCAGCAATCCTTTACCAAATATTTACTTCAGGCTGTGCAAGGACTGGACTAGGCCTTAGGGAAACTGGA